>CM032784.1:302500-430000 GCA_019155195.1 Avicennia marina
AGGGGCTTGCCATTCAACTATGGCACGAATCCTCTGGTCGTCCATATAAATAGAAATCTTCCCAAAACAACTACGATGCCCGAGAAAGATGACCCATTTTTTGCGAGTGAAAGAGCATTTCTCCCGTTTCACATATAGCTTATTTTGCCTTAGAGTCTCAAACACAGTGCGGAGATGAGAGGCATGCTCGTCTAAAGATCGGCTATATACAACTATGTCATCCAGATACACTACTACAAACTTGTCCAAGTCTTCGTGAAAGATCTGATTCATCAACGTGCAGAATGTAGCAGGGGCATTGGTCAACCCGAATGGCATTACTAAGAACTCGAATGCCCCATACCTGGTAACACAGGTAGTCTTAGGTTCATCACCCTCGGCAATACGCACTTGATAATACCCCGATCGCAAATCCAACTTCGTGAAGTATCGTGCTCCACTCAACTGATCGAAAAGGTCTGCAATAAGAGGCAGGCAGAGGGTACTTGTTCTTGATGGTCACTTTGTTCAGCGCTCTATAATCGATGCCGTAAACTGCCATCATGCTTCTTCTGAAACAGAACCGGCGCTCCGAACGGTGCTTTAGACGACTGTATAAATCCAGCTTCCAGCAATTCTGAACATTGACTCCTAAGTTCTGCCAACTCAGGAGCGGCCATCCGCCACACCATCCTAGCTTTCGCTGGCGGCTTCGCCCAGGGCTCCAACTCGATCTTGTGGTCTACTGCCCGGCGTGGCGGAAGTTCCTTGGGCAGCTCTGGGGGCATAACATCCCCTTACCCAGGAGCTCCACGATCTCCCGCGGGTTCCTCTGGGAGCTTCTCTTGCTCCACTCTAAGGGCGGCAAGGTAGGTCGGCTGACCCTCTTTCACCCCTTTCTTCAACTGCAAGGCGGATATCATCTGACGCTTGCCTTTGCCTTTCTCAGCAACTGCGGGTACAATGCATGGACTTCTGTGTGACATACGTGATGTCCAATTCTGCTAGCAGCATCTGCCACCGAGCAATTCTTCCGGAGATAGCCGACTTCTCAAACAAATATTGAAGAGGGTCCATGCGTGCAAGAAGCTTGATGGAATGGGCGCTTCAGTAGTTTCTCAACTTTTTAGTGGTCCACACGAGGGCGAGGCAAGTCTTCTCCACTACCGTGTCTTTCTTTTCATAGTCGACGAAGGACCTTATGAGGTAATAGCCTTTTCCTTTGAATGATTTTCTTTATTGTTTACTGTAGGATAGGGGAATTATTCCTCCCCTACTAAAAAGTACGACTTGCATGTAAGGCAAATGCCTTATGACATATTTCTATTTTCGATCTTAGGTGACCAAAGGTTACCGGCTCTACGGCCCCGTTTCGGGGCACTACTGTAGTGCTCATTGGGCCCGCCACTTTCTCAATCGAAAATGGAAATATATCTAAGAGCATATCCTACTTACTTTCTCTCTGAACTTTTCTTCTCTTACGATATTTCTAGTTGGATGAAAAGAGCGCTCCTAAAAGCAACCTTTCTCAACTATAAGATACCGCCAAAGGAAAGCAGTCTAGCAGTCAAGTCAAGAAGAAAGTCACACTCTATGCTTACCATGCCTAGCTCCACACTAATGAAGTCACTTGGTCCTTAGAGACTCCGACTAGGGATTTGCCTACCCTCTTTCTCTTTCACCGAAACCCAGACATAGAACTCCGTTAACGGGATCCACTACTTCTTTCTCTATGAGACCAGCAAAGTCAACTGAAACTGATTCCACTTGGGAGCGGCATCCATCCTAACCGTGGTTCTTTCGACAAGAAGGTATTCTAATTCTATAGCAGCACCGTCTTCTTCCCTCAAACCTTCCAAATAGCCAGTTTCCAGGGGAGTCTTTTTTCGGAAGAGCTTTTAAATCATTAAGATTCGTGGAAAGCCCTTTCAAAGGGCAAAGGTCTTACGTAAATCTTACCTTAAATCGATTAACATTTCCGGATATCTATGGCATACGTTATTCTCGGATCTCAGAGACAGATGGAGTCAGTCTTGTTACCATCACCGAATCAGTTCGGGCTGGTGCATGACGCCCTCAGAGAAAGAATCTTAATGGACAGATCTGACAGAATCACTCAAGCTCTGATCACGGATCAAGATGCAATACAAAGAAAAAATGCTTTCTTTTTCTTACTCTTCCTTTCCTCCTTCTTCCTTGTCTGATCCTGATGGCTTGACAGAGTCAAGGACTAATGGGACTGGGACTGAGAATGGTAATCTATAAAGTGTTACCTCGGGGACTGCAACCTTTAACACTCCAACTGCAGGCTCGGCTTACCTTTATTCTGCAACTGAAATTGGATTGGGGACTGAGACTGCTACAAGAGGGAATGCCCCTACCATGGCAAGATATAGCCCTATAACCTGGTTTTCAGGAGATTCTTATTAGTGGAAAATAGCCCTAGCTAGATTCACTCCCGGATTTGATTTGAATGAGGAAAGTAGTTTTGGCTTAAGATTATACTAATAGCCGTCCATTTTAATCGTGCAACTTTATATCACAGGAGCGGAAAGCATTCGTGATTTGATCTTCAACTAATTAAATGATATAATCTGTTTGTGATGAAATCGATTCCTATTCTTTGTCACCCTCACCTCCCGAGCTTCCTTTCGAGCTGGGTAATCCAAATGCCAGTCTTTTCTTCGGTCAAATGAACCAGAGCTAGCCACGCCACCAAAAGATGCGAATGAATTAGCTCTCTAGCCTAGCACCCTTTCCCTCAAACCTGAGAACAGGCATCTCATAAGGAAAGTTTTTGAACTTCGGGCGATGTCCTTACTAAAGCACCGGTAAGACCACACCAACACCGCTTCCTGTCTTAGTCCTTTCACAACCGATTCTGTGCTGCTCAACCCGCTCGGTCTTTGACCGCTTTCTGATCGCTGGTCAATGAAAACCCTAGACCCTTAGCTCTATCCTTTACTGGCTGGTTGCCCCACAGGGACTACTCCCTCCTTGCTCTTTTCTTTATTGTTGGATGGGGAAGAACAAAGAAAGTTAGACTGTCTCTGGGCAGCGAAACCTGAAACCCTTACGGTGAGGCAGAGATAGACATCTATCTCGATTCCTCTGTTTGACCCATCATCTTGCTTTTGAAACCGATCACTAGACCTCTCAAGCATTGTAGTTCCATCACATACGAAATAAGTGCCGACCCGCGCAAGTGAACGAGGAAGCTTACCATTCCGCCGTCGGTCAGTTATTCAGCTAGGCAGGGTATCAACGGTCTAACTACGAAACCTTGATTTCAATGCCCGGTCTTTCTTTTGAAACTCTTGCCAGAGCCTTTTCTCCTCATAAGCGTCAGTCCATGAACTAAAGGCGGTGTGTTAACCCGGAATATTCTTTATATGTCACTGCCCTCTCTGCTGGGAAACCCCTCTGCCTTGGTCACTAAGAAATTCCCGCTCTTTCATCTCCTTCTTTGAATCTGATTAATTAATTGACTTGAGCACAAGGAATGGGCTTCTGCCTGGAAGAATGCATTCCCCTAAACGAGTTTGTCTTCATTGAAACTGGCGAAGGCACATCAACCGGAGTCAGAGCAGAGGAGAAGGCTAGGCAAAGACTTTCTTGGTCCTTTCGAAGCAGATATTCGTACGCCTATTGGGTTATTTGAGGATGGCACTGGTTTCGGGGGAGAAGGACTAAGGATCAGTGGACCTAGAGGAGATAGAAGCTGTAGTTAGGGTTCCAAACCTGCCCTCGGGCTGAACTGCTGACTCTAGAAATGACTTATGTTGTGTTGAGTCGCCTAGCAATGCTCAAGGATCTCGCCTAGCGGGAAGGAAAGGAATCTCTTTAGTCAGGCCAAACCAATCTCCCTAAGCCTACTTTATCTATCTTAAGGATAACTGGTTCAAGCTTAAGGATAGCGGGTTCTAGAGAAAGTCTTTCCATCGGTCCATATCCGTCCCCCTAGGGAAGCCAGCAAGCCAACAATCTAGTTTCAGTTGATCCAATTATAGAACTAGTGGTTACAGCGAGTGAGCTAGCCCTCTTATTTTCAGGTCTTTCCCTTTCCTTTGCAAGCTAAAATCGCATTGCAATCCTTGAGTCTGGGCAAACCGGTGGACGAGGAAGTTCCCACTTAAGGTTAGCGCTATCTTTTAAGCCAAAGAAGGGAAGCTTTCTCTCTATTTATATTTTATATTGCCTGAGAGCTATAAGTACCGCGAAGGGCTATCTCACTCCAGCAGGAAAGGAAGAAAGAAGTTTTAAGGGGGCCGTCTTTTGTGGGTAAAGGAATTGGCATAATTCTATTTCTTCTATCTATATCCATTGAAAAAGAAAATGAATAAGCGACAGTATAAGGAGAAGTTCCATTGATTGAAGCAGGAGGTGCCATCGAGTGTGAGAAAGAAAGCTGCTTGAAAGCTATCAGGATCAAGAGCGATTCTAATATCACTGCTTTCATAGAAAGAGGAGCAAGATCAAGAAAGAAGGCCATTAACTCCGTTTTTAAATTCCTCTTCTTGTCAGTTGAGTGACTCCGTCGTTCCTTAGTCCCTTTCAAAGCTTCAAAAGTGCTCAATTCCCTCGCTGCAAAAAATGAAAATAATAAAGGATCAGTTTATGTTGAGTAAGAGTGACTTTCTTTGCCCTTTTCGCCAGTTGTAAAGAAGGATTCTCTCTCAAGGTAAGCATAAGCAGTAGTCTTTTACAAGGCGGGAAGCCATATTGATATTTCAAATGAATAGGCAAGCTTTTTGATTCCACAAGGGAAGGGTGGAAGTAAGTCCTCTAGTTAAAGTCTGGAATACGCGTGTAAGCGAGCCCATGATCTAGCGAGCCTGCTGGAGTGCCATCTAGAAAAAAAATTCCAATTACCTTCGATGGATGAGTTCTTCCCTTTGCTGTGTGGCCAGACGAACGTTCCATACCGGCTGAGGGAATATCTTCTATACGAGTCCAGGCATTTCCAGGACTAAAGTAAAGGTTGACTTTATCCTTGCTAGTTAGCAAGCTAGATCTTTGCGCTTTCTTCTGCCATTGAATAGGTAAGGGTTTCTCCTGCAATCTATAGGTCTTTATCAAGTAAAGCAGTTACTTTCTTTTCTCTTCTTCTTTTGATTCTTTCTTTAAAAAGGAGGGCTCTCCAACTTGCTCGTACGCTTTTCTCTTTTAATTGTTGAAGATCATCATGATTATTTACTTCACAGACTGGTTGGAAAAATCCATATGGTATAGAAATCGTGGCAGGAAAGCCTCATAATTAGTATTAGACTGCATGGAGGAAGGATGGTCTTGGCTGTCCTTTGGCTTATTCCCCGATCGGCTTGAATGGACAACTGGTGACCTCGGGTGAGGGGCACGAAGGGAAGGGTATAATCAGTCTTGATTTCCCGTAATTCTTTTATGAAACTACATACCTTCCAAACATATTGTATAGATAGTAATAGAAGAGAAGAGAGAGAGGAACTCGGCTTAAGCTCCATCTACTAAATGAAAGAAGGACACTTTCTGAAAAGGCCTCTTTCGTTAGGCGCGAGAAGGCGCGAATCACATCTCAATCGTAGAACAGCGCTCAGCTGGGTGGAAGCATTCGATGAGCTATGTTTCGGGTCGTGTGGTAGATCCTCAATGGGTTTGGGAACTTGCTCTACGCTCTAGGTTATCAGCAAACCTTTTGGATCAGATCGTGAAAGGTCTCATCTACATCTACTTATCTCAATACAATCGAATTGGGGCACTTGGAGCTCTTTCCGGGGAAGAAAGAACCGAACCAACCTTCGGCTTCGCGCTATTCGTACTACACTAAGAGCGATGCCCTCTCTGTAGGGAGGGAGTCAAAGAACAATGGCGATTGAGGATCCGCTGCTCAGTAGTCTAACTACTACCACTATTGAAAAAGTGAAGTAAATCAGAAACTAGGAAGTCTTACATTCAGTTATCAGATCTTTTCCTTAATGCATAGACCTAGGTAATTAAGATGCCAAGACTTTTGGAGAGGGAGGAGAATGGATGAGTCAGTAAAGGAAGAGAAGAGATAACGAATAGACTGGATTGGATGAGTTAGAAAAAATCTTCCCTTTCAACTTCGAGGAAGACAATTTTAAGAAGACTTCAGGGACTATCAGGGAAAAAGCTGAAGTGTCTAAGGTCAGTCATCGAAAAAACACAGACAAAGGAAAAGGAAAATACAGGTGAAAGGCTTGGGTGGTACACCTTCTTCTTTCACTTGCAAAAACACGCCATAAGGCCGGCTTAAAGGAAAGTCTCATCCCTAGCTACTTTCTTTCGAGAATCCTAATAAGCTTTCATTAGAGCTGTAGCTAATCCGCTCTTCCTATTGACTGTTTAGGAGTCGCATATCGGTTGCTAAGACTTGAAACTGGAGAGCGCATATCCGATGTGAACAGAAGCGCAGATCCGCTCAAGTATTTGCTCTCGAACCTTTCAACAAGGAAAAGTACCAAGAGGTTCTCAGTAAGGTTATCCAAATGGTCCATGATGTTGCCCTAATGTTGTAAGGCAAAGGACAAGCGTTGGCTGATTTCTTGGAAGCTCATCCAGCCTCAGATGACAGTTCTTTGCTCTAACCAGCTGATCTACCTGATGAAGAAGTTTTATATGCTAAAGTTCTGTTCCCATGGGAGATATACTTCAATGGTGCATCCAGGAGCGCAGGAGCGGGGACAGGGATTCTTTTCATGACCCCAGAAAGGTCAATGATCCCTTACTCGTTCACACTGACTTCAGCAGCTTCAAACAAGGCTGCTGAATAGGAAGCCCTAATGGATTGGGTATAGCTTTGGAGATGAAGATTGATCCTCTTACAGTCTATGGCGATTCTCAACTGATCGTTAATCAACTGAAAGGGATCTACACTATTAATCAAGAGGTCTCTCAAGCCTTACTTCATCAAGGCACGCAAGCTCCTAAGCTAAGTTGATCTTTTGTCAATACTTGATCACCAGCTAAATAGAAAGATGAAAGGGAAAGGAGGATCTATCTCTTTAAAGGAGGGGAATCGATTCAAGAGGTCGTAAAGCAAGAGCTGCTTCATCTAATAGTTCAGTCCTTAGGCCGACATTAAATAGAGAGACGGGACCATTTCACATAGCCGTTCTCTTGCCCATTCTTTCTTTTAGGGAAAAGGCATTCCCTATCATCATCCCCATCTCGAACCGCAGAAGCTGCAGTAGACAGCCCTAGGGGGCTCATCGCTTTGACTCGGACTACTTCTCTGAGGTGAGGTAGGGCACATAGCCTTAAGCCAATCGCCAATCCATAGAGATGGGACCAATCGGGAGAAAAAGGAGTTTGATAGAACCAAATGATTGAATGAAAGTTGAAACCTCTCTTGTGACCAGCTGCTTTTGCGGAGTCGAGTCCTGTACCAGCCGTAGGAGTATAGTCATTTCAGAATGCCTTCATGGTGGGGGACTTCTTTGGAATAGATCCACGAGCTGCATCTCATGCGATCGGACGAGGGGAGTTGAGAATAGACTCAGAGGCCAGCGCTAGAAGGAAAAGTAGAAGCCTTCGCGTACCCAACACCAACGTACAAGACAGATGCCGAGGCAAGAATCAAAGCCCCAGGCATTAGCCAAAAGAGTAGAACTTGACAGAGAAGTGAAGAATAGACACTCGAAAAAAGCAAAGAGGGAGGCGCCCACACAGTAATGGTTTTGGCTATCCTAGCGTGCAATGTATTGGAACTGAATAGAGCACAGTGTAGGCGAAGGGCTGGTTCACCTTACCCGCTGGCTCGGACGAGTACAGTTCACTGACTTGAATCACTTAAACTAAAGCTCTGATATCCGTAGTACTTCAACCTTCTTTTCATACTCCTCACAGTAAAGATCCTGCGCATCAAATGATTACTGACTTGAACTAGCACTTGCTGCTATTCACTCAGCAGACGATCAGGCGAGATGCTAATTGGAGAAGGACTGACCAGCCTTCCCGGAAAGCACGAGCATAGAGATTCGTAGTGTTCGTTCGGAGATTCCACTATACCCTTTTCACTCGGGAAAGCAACTCTAGCCTATATTTTCTTTGTCTTGAATCACAGAGTAAGGACAAGAGCTCGGACAACAACTATCACAACTGGAAATGCTAGAACTACTTACTAGCTATCTGACAGTAGTGAAGATATGCGAAAGAGGAAGAATGCGCGTAATCGGATATTACTGTAGTTGATGAAAGAGCTGTAGTGAAAGGCTAGTTAGGTACCGCAGATAGAGCATATTCCAACATTTCGGAGAACCACTTTACATTGACACCTAGCCCAGCCTCTCTATTTCAAGCTCAGGAGAGAGTGAGTGCACTACTAGGAGTGACGCTTTGTTTAGGCTTTCCTTGCAACTATATAGAAGAGCGTCGAAAGATAAGAGGGGCTAATGTCTAATTGTTGAATAATGTCAGCTATTCGATCGAGAAAGGAGGGCGATTCAGAGAATGAGGAGAAAGTCTTCCCATCCCAGGATCCTAGTTCTACTAAATGTGGGGCTGCTGCAGAATCTATCATTCACCTTTTGAGAGACTGACCGAGTACTCAAGACTGATAGAAAGTGATTATCCACAGCCAGTGGGAGAGATAAGTTCTTCTCAGGTTCCCATAAAGTAGTCTATGCTTATCCTCTGGTCTATAGGACTGGAAAATATTGAACTTAAAGATATCGCATAATCGGTTGTCGCAATATCCGCTGTTGGAAGATAAATCGAATCGTTAAATCGATAAATGATCTTCCCATGGAGCGAGAAGAAGCAAGGGAAGGAGAAGGTGAATGAATCCGGTCTTGGGAGTAAAGGCGTAAAGGCTCAACTAGAGATCTTCTTTCGGTTCTTCCTTTTTCTAACCTGAGAGACCCGCTACTAAGTTTTTTCCATTCGCTACTTTTTATAATTGCTGAAATTGGTGGAAATGGATTCTATCTATTTAGCGTGGTTCTTCTCTAAAGGAACCCTCGGGCGAAAAAAGGAATTATTCTTCTTCTATCTTTCTTTGTCCCCTCGGTTCCTGGGTGAGTAGAAAGGGGTCGATTAAAGGCCATTCTATCTACGAGTCTATCGGAGAGCCAGTCGGTACGTCGTTACGGATTCATAGCGAAGCCCTTTCTCATTTCAGCCATTGGTGATTGCCCATCTACATCAATAAGAATGAGGCATGACTTCTTTTCCAGTAGCTATGCCTGAACTGAACCTCGTACAAGACTTTCTTTCCGGCCTTACGCTTCCCAGTCTCGGGAAAAGAATAAGAATAGCTCTTTCGGTCAAAGTCGATAAGGATCAAAGTCCAATAGCTAGGGTGGGATTGTCCTCTGTTCTCAACTCGGGAAGGAAATAAGCATGGATTCACCTATTCCAGAAAAAAAAGGAATATGCACTTATTCGCTTTTAGGTTTAGCTTTCGAGAAAGGCAAGGCCTTACAACACAAAGTCTTGCTCATTCACGGAAGAAAAAGAAGAGGATTCTCAGCCCGCCTAGAGTATAGCTTCCAGCTCGGCTAAGCAAGGACTCCATCCTAAGTAAAGCAGTCTGAAAGAAAGATGCCACTTTCACTATGTAGAATATGCATTTTCCTGGTACACCAAGCCTAAGCAGCTCAGCCGTTGAAGCGACTCTAAGCCAAAGAAGACGTGGCGCTACCCCTACGGGAGGGGTCTTTGTCCTCGAGGGAAGGAAGCGTAAGCCAAGCCAGCTTAACTAATGACTGGTCATTGTTACCGAGTTCGTTCCAACGACTACGACCGAGCCTTTTTTCTTTTCATTCTTCAAGCGACAGAACCCAAAGGTCAAGCCTTTTACTAATATGTTCACCCCTGAATGAGATAGGAGCGTATGGCCCGGCTTTGAATGAGAAGGGGGGTGGGACCCTCCAGCAAGGAGAGTCTGTTGATCTTGAGCTTTTTTAGTTTAGATGAATCCTCAAGCCAGGAATGAGATTCTTTCACCAAGCCAAGTGGGATTCAAGTAAACAAGAAGGTAAGCTTCTCTATCCTAGCTTCTTCCATCGCTTTTTCGGACAGCAACTTTCTAGCTTCCTCCGCTCCACTAAGAGTATCAGTTACTCGAGAAAGACTGAATCTTATTCAAGTGAAGAAGACCGGGAACCCCTCTACGCGAATGTCTAGTCCTTCTTCCTCCCCTTTTCGATTTCAATACTGGACCTCGTATTTAGAAAAGAAAAGGCATTTTCTGACATCTCGTGAGTGATTAGCGGAGCATTGAGTTCCTTTTTTGAATCTGTAATGGTTTAAAGAACCTGCTTTTCTTCAACCCCCAGAAAAGAAAAAAAGGGAGAGGTATGGTACGTTCGTTGCTTAGAATGAAACTTCGTCAACAGCAACTTTCACTTGTTAGGAGTAGGGGCTGAAAAGAGCTCTTTGTATAGGTTGGGTTTTCTGGGCTTTGATGCTTACCTTAAACTTATGAAAAGGGGAAGGTTTGATAAAGGAGCTTTTCAGCCCTTTTGCTGGATTGTTGGTCTGCAGCCCCGCCCTATAGAATGAATAAGGAGAGGTTTATCGATGACCGAGCCACTCAACTACTACTCCTTACCTCACCCCCTTGTCACTTAAAGGGCGAAGTCGCGGAAGCGAGTCTAAAGGCCAAAGAGTCATCTTTGAAGCCACGAATTAGTCCTTACTCATAGTAGAGTGTAAGGCAGGTTTGGGTATAGCAGGACTTGAACCTGCGACCATTAGGTTAAAAGCCCAATGCTCTACCAACTGAGCTATACACCCAAAAAAAGATGTAGTAGGAAATAAGGATTGGTGCGGAAAAGAGGGTGGCTCCCCTTCCCTTCTTCTCATCATATTAAAGGAGCGCGGCTCTGTATGAGGCTCGTACTGCAGAGCAAGCGAAGAAAACGTAAGGGCGCGCGTTAGCACTCCTGCAAGAAAACGGCCTAGCTAACGCGCCCCTTATTGAAAATGAAAAGAAAGCCTTGATATATATGAGAAAGATGCGCTCAAGCTTACTAAGCAAACGTAGGCTTGGGCTCGAAAGCCGGCCTTACTCAACAAGCCCCTTTATTAGGTTGGGTGCTTGTTTCCACTCATTGAAGATTCTATCTACAAAAGAAGCGGGGGATACTCAAATTGCTCTCACTGACACCAGAGAAGGTGAGGTCGTCTTTCTTTCCAGCCGCTCAACTGTTCGAGCGCAATGCTTGGTTCCGATTCGACAAAGGTGCCTGGTCGAAGGTCCAGTACAGTAGGTAGCAGGCGTGTTCGTTTTGGCTCCCGAGCGAGAACGATAAATAGGCGATGCACCATCCTTGCTGCTACGTACGTTTTCCTTGACTTGACAGATTCATCCAATTGAATCCACACTCAAAGGAGGACCACAAGCTCGGGGCTCGACGAAAGAGAAAGTATCAGCATTAAGAAACTTCTTGGGGTTAGCAGTGAAAGAAAGAGCCCGGCATTCATTTCTTCATTCATATTCATAGCTGAGTCTACTAAAAGAGGGACCAATCTCATCGTGGTGATTAGAGGACACCTCTGATCGTTCACCTCTAATGTGACACGTTCCCTCCCAGTGTTATGATCAAGGGGATCAGTCGGCTAGAGAGCGGGGCGATTCTTCTTCCGGGGAGACAAAGTCGTCCCTTCTACTGACCGAACCCTCAGTTCGGAGGTCTTCGTCAACATGTTACGAAGCTCCAGGCTTCGGCGGGTCACCATTACTTGACTTAGAAAGGCAAACATCTGGGCAAGGGAAAGCGCAGTGCGCCTGGTGCAAATGGCTTTCTTTTTTCATGATATACCAATCTGGAGGGTCCTCCCTACGTACATGATTGATAGAATCACTACTCCGGGAGGGCGGTCAACTTGATGCGGTGGAGGCATGAGTGCAGTTCGATCTTGTGGTGTATTCGTTTGTAGTGAGTAGGGCCTCTTTCTCGTTGATCTCAGTTCGCCTCCGCTCTATTGAAAAGTCGGAATTCCTACGGCGGTTTTGTCAACGAACGCGTCTCGGGCCGGATTTACTAAGCTAACCCACCCTTAAGGAGGCTCTTCCATAATTGGGTGCTCTGCTTTAGTGTGATTGACAAAGGCTAGGCTAGGTTTGGTAATACCCAAAATGAAAAGAGATCGGAGTCGATAGTTGGCAGTTGGCAAGGAACTTGATCCCCCCCAAAAAAAAGGGGGGAAGCTGCGGTCGAACTCTAATTCTGGAAAGAAGTCGGGGCCCTTTTTCCAAGTCTACCAGATAGAAGATGATAGAGGGCCAACTATCGTTGTCTTGCACAAGACGGTGCCCTTTCACTTCGAGTTCCTTCCTTCGTAGCCAAATCTGATGATACGGTGATCTTACCTACCAAATCAAAGGCCTGCTAGGTGATCGAAATCGCTCAGGTCAGTGAGGACTCATTCACTCACCTACTCCTTATCTATTTAATAGTCTCTTCCATCTACTGAATTCAAAAGGCGACCCGCCGCGCCGGGCTGTAAGATAGAGCTGTTGTACTACTTGACTGGTAAGAAAGAGCTTCCGTAAGAACTGGAAGACTCTTGTATGTACGGTAACCCTCTCTTCCGCTACTGGTGGACTGTTGCACAGAAAGGTACGTACGGTGGAGGTTGGTTGAAGATGATCTTAGGCGGCGTTCAGAATCTGTCTTGAAGTGAATGAATTAGAAAGAACGAAGAAGTAAGGAAATGAGACGACTCCTTCTTGAACTATATCATAAACAGATCTTCTCCTCTACACCAATCACGAGTTTTTCTCTATTCCTCTCGTATATCGTCGTAACGCCCTTAATGATAGGTTTTGAAAAAGACTTTTCATGTCATTCCCATTTAGGTCCGATTCGGATCCCTCCGTTGTTTCCTTTTCCTTCCGCACCTTTTCCTCGAAATGAGAAAGAAGATGGTACACTTGAATTGTATGATTTAAGTGCTTATTGCTTTCAAAAAATCCTACTTCTACAATTGGTGGGTCACCGGGTTATTCAAATAAGTCGTGTTTTCCGTGGTTTTCCCATGTTAGAACTTCCGTACCAATTCGGTCGATCCGGAATAGATCGGTTAAACATTCCATTAGGGAGCCTGGTCTTGACTCTTCTGTGTGGTATTCATTCTCGTTCGGCTCTTGGAATCACATCCAGCAGTGGTTGGAACAGCTCGCAAAATCCAACCACTTCACCTACTTCATTGCCCCCAACCCTTTCTCGTACCTCTATTGAAACAGAATGGTTTCATGTTCTTTCATCGATTGGTTATTCCTCTACGTTCGTATCTTTTTTTCTAATTTCGGTCTCGATTAGTTCACAAGATTGAATGGCCAATTCTCCTCCGGACCCTCGATTCGATTGTTTTCCAAGAATGTTGAGCCGGGTATGTAAGCCATGTATCTGGGAGGAACTTTTTAAAAAAAAGAAGGGCTTTCGGTTTTTTTCACCCTGTTTTGGTCTTGCAGCTATTTTCAAATTCAAATATTAGAAAATAGTTATAAGAATCTTTTAGAAGAAAGAAACTATATATGTCCAATCTCTAGTGATGGTGGGACCAACCAAGATGTATGTCGTCCAACCCGACCTCAGACTCTTTCTTCCCGACCTATTTGACTCTCTGGCCGCAGTTATTTAGGTGGTATTCCGAGATTGAAGAGATCGAATTCCTCCCGGGAACACACGAAAGAAAGATATGAACTGGGTAAATAGAAATGGAAAAGAGATGTTTCCAATTCATCCAAATCTGAAGCTTTTTCTACATCCATATGATCTGCTAAAGTGGATCGGTATTGACCATATAATAAAAGAAGATCTTGGTCCATGGAGTCCCAAGAAGGTAAGAACTCCAACCTGTCTGATGCTTCTTCGGCCAAATACAATATACAAGTGGGACCTGCACTATGAGCAAGCTGTGCGAAAAACCGCTTCTTTTTTCCGGTTCCGAAACAACTTGGGCGAAATAGGGTTCTACCGGGAAACCATGGATTTTTGAGTTTTCGCCATTGGTTACTGGTTGAGCCACTGGAATGGAATGAGATAAGAATCTCTGTAGATCTTTCTTCTCCACTTACTCGTAACAGGCTTTTCTTCTTTAGAATACTTCTTCCGAATGGCATAATTGTCCGCTAAAAAGCGCCTCGATCTTCAAAGAAAACTGACTCCTCCTACTCCTCCTTCTCTTTTAGGATAGGATCGTCGTTGGTCCTTCTTTCACTAATGATCTCACCATTATTATTATATGATAATTGTTGTCTTTTTGAAAATGATTCCTAAATGAGCAAATCTAAGCTGTTTCGAGCCGACAGCCGATTGAGATCTTTCTTGATTCAAAAAAAGACTCGAACTTTCTTTCTGCTTTCTATAGTATATAGTAGAAAGCCCGGAAAACCCTCAAGGGGTCAATGAAAAGAAAATGCGAATATAGGCCTTATTTCAGCAGATCTTTGCAAATAATCTTTCTATTTTAGTAAGGCTTTTATAAGATTATAAAGGTCCGTTGATGGTCATCGGACCTTACTTTAATTTAATAAATAGTTCGATTCCCGGTTTCCGGTTATCTTTTCTTTCTTCTAGCAATCGTTTTGTCTTAGTTCTGTCTAGCGATTCCTGCTGTAAATCAATATTCCCACCTCTCTTAGTATTGGTCTTGTCTCGTACTCTATCTAGAGGTCTCAACTAAATCAATCGCTTTGCCTGAACTCTTCCCTTGCTTTTCGCCACATTCAAGCTTAGGAAATAAAGTCAAGATTGTATCGTCTCTAGGTCCCAATAGACTGAAATGTGGCATTCTGCCCATCTAAGAGTCTATTCTAGCAAAGCAAAGAAGCTGCTTATTTGTCCTCCAACTAAAGCTTCAAGATCGGGCTGCTCTCACGCCTTGCCCGCTGCTTTTATATGGATGGAATAGTTGTAGGCACTAAATACGATCTTAGATTGTTTCTACATCCTTTGGGTAGTCACCTCAAGATCCCAACTCCTCAGCGCGGTCAGTATCATCTTCTTAGATCGGATCAGCTACGTCTTGGTGAACAAGAATGAAAGCAGCGCCGAGATAAAGATAACCCTCATGAACTCAATAGAAGGACCTGCGGGGCGTGCCAGTAGCAAACTTCTCAAATCGATCAATTCCGTGCTCAAGGACCCGCTTCCTAGAATAAAGCGACTGGTTCAGTTAAGTTTCTTAAGAGAGGAAGCTGAGGGAGGCGAAGGATAAAAGAAAGGGGTGATTCCATTTCTCAGGATTTGTATTAGCACTAAGCCTAGGATTAAGACTAACCCCAGCAGATCTACTTATCGGTCTTGTTTGCTGGCCAAAGACTAATAAACAAAAGTCAAAGCAGACAAAAAGGCATAAGCATCTATAAAGTTTAAATCAATATATCCTGGGGTCCAAGAAGACTTTCGGATCAACTACGACGAATACGCTACTTCTTCTATTATGAGATTTCTAGCTGGATTGGTTGGACTCAACTTCCAGCGAACAACGCCTTTCAAAAAGGTAAGGAAAGGCGGCCTTGAGTTGAGCTTTTCCACCTAGCCCAAGCCAAGTAGTTCGGCTAAACTTCATGGCATTTCTCCGGCTCTGTAGCCGGAGGTCAGGTAAGGAGCGGCGAAAAGAGAACTCAACTGATTCACCTAATCCCAATGGAAGCCCTTTGGCAAGAGTGGGAAGGGCATCTTAAATTCAATTGATCCCATACCCGGTACCTTCTTTATGAGTTTTCCCAGCTCAAGCAAGGCACTAACCAATCTTACTGCAGAAAGACTAACGAACTCGAGTCAAGAAATTCTTGAAGAAATGGTTACAGACCGGGTAAGTGTACCTGAAGTGAAAAAATGACACATAAATGCCGTACGTAAGATAGATCACCACAAGGAGAGGAGAGCCAGGGTAAGGCAAAGGGAAGGATAAATGATAACACTCTTTAGAACAACTTAGATGTCACGGAACGTAAAAACCAGATAGAAAAGAATGAGATCACCAATCCTATGACAACTGCTATCCTACGACAGTCTGACGTCCAGGAACACCACTGATTCAATGGAATTGTTAGTGAGGGAAGCTTTTGACGGATAGGGGCACTCTACCCCCGGAGTGCTTGGCTACCCCGTTAAGATTGAACTTCCACCAAATCCTTATTGTGTGTTCAACCACAGGTGGATCCCCCCCAATCGTCTGATCCTCTGGAGGTAGAAACTGAGCTGGCTGAAGCTGAACCAGAGCCTACTGAGGAGGGAAAGTCAAAGCCTTCGCACGCCCTATCTAGTCTAGCAGCTAGTTTCAGGAAACAACTGGCATCTAATTGAATTGATGATTTCTCCCCGTCTTGAATAGAAAAAGTAGAAGCTGCTTGATCGAGAGGTTCCGGAGCGGATAGCATTTTCCTTTCTCGGGTCGGGATCCCATTCTCTTTCTCTATGAGGTCTACCAGGCTGAACCTTTACACCGACCGATATGAGAAAGCATTCAAGGTCCTTCTGTACTGACTTCAATAAAGAAGAAAGGCTAGCTATATGCTTCACACATGCAAGTTGTAAGGTAAGGTGACTTATTCCTTCAACCTTGAAAAACCTATGGGCTTCAAAGTCAGTCAAATAGGGACAGCAGGAAGCATGGCAGTCTTGGTTCTTGTGCTCGAATCAATGGCAGCGAATGCAGGCTTTGAAATCCATTCTCTCACCAACATCTATGCTATGCCCAAAGCGCCAAAAAGGGCTGATTCTCGCCATCTAGGAATCTAGGATTCCCGGTCTGGGATCGATCCCTTCTTTATAGTCTAGTAGCCTTTCTGAAACAAGATTCAATAGCTTCTCCTTCTGTTGACTTCACTCCTTTTGAGCTAACAGCAGCGGATGACATAGCAATAGCAGCTCCCATTTCTATATACGCTAATATCTGTTTGTGATGAAATCGACTCTCACTTCTCACCCGAGGGTTGCCCCAGACAGACTCTTTTCTTCCTAGCCTTCTTCCTTCACGCCCGAAAAAAGCGTTTCATCTGCACCGGAAAAGCGCTAAGCCCGGAAGTCACTTCACTCTCTTCTCTTTCAATGGCAGCAGCTAGTTCAAGTTCAATGTCAGCCGGATTGCTAAACACTAGCGCTAAAGCCCTTCTCACCTGCTAACTCATAGCATAGAAAGAAATAGAGTCAACCCATGCGCCTTTCGCTTAGAGTAGTGAATCCAGTGAAAGCCGAAGACTAAGAAGAAGGGCTTTAGCGAGCCGGGAAAACTACTTCAAATAAAATGACTCAATAAAGCACTCCTTAGGTCTTGTTTTGTAAGCTTGAAGCTTTGAAACCTGTCGAGATTCACTTACCACTCCACTAACCTAAGCTTACCAGATCAAGTAGATCACTACCGAAACCCGTACCGTACACGCTGCTTTCTCGGCTTCGCCTCTTTCTGACAACGCCGACCCTCCCCGTACGCTTTGAGGGACTGAGCCTTCGGATCCCACCTTTTTTTTGGTCTTCTTTCCGCTGTCGCTGAGAAAAGCCCTCCTTTTGGCTTCGCCTTGTGGTCAGAACCGAGACATATGGTTTTGGTACAGAAAAGAAATGTCACCAAGGGGCTCAACCGCCTTATCAGTAGATCTCCCTCCGTCCTATCGTACCTCTAGCAAACAACAAAGATGAACTTCGAGCTGCTGAACCGACAACGTTGTTTTTCTGCTTGTTTTGGAAGCTTGAAACGACAGACAAGTGGTGACTATGAGACGGCTTGCTACTGAGCTTCTTGTGTTCCATCTTTCTTTATTATGGGGTCCGCGCAACAAGAGCGCTTCCTCTTTTTCTTTGTCACCATGAGACCTCGCCTTATTTGGTAGTGGCGGGGGTGGAATCAACGCAATTCGTACTGGTAGTAGTGAGACGTCGCCTTCACGGGTTCTTGGGGGTTGGAATAGTAGGCGAGCTTCCCCGCCTTGTTCTCTGCGGTCATTCTCGCTGTCCTTGCTGGGACAGCCGGGTTCGTAGATTGCTATCGGCTATGATGAAGTGCTTTTCTTAATGAGGAGTGAATTAAAAAGAAGGCGATTTCCCGGTATTTCTACTCTGTTATGAGATATCCTATGGTTGGTACGGGTCTCACTTGAGAGGAAGGAGGCCTAAGCCACGTCTGCTGTGGTCTAAGTCAGTACAGTTGAAAAACAACTAAAAAAAAAAGAAAAAAACCCCGTCTTATTAACGCTTCCAAGAAAGGTAAGTTCAATGAAGCGGGCATTTATTTGTTGTCAGCCTTGGGTGATGAAAGGGACGAAGCTAAGGATGAGTGAGGTACGAGATCGACCTATGTCGGAGATGAAAGATGAGCGACCTGCGCCCTGCCATAAGGCACTATGCCCGGAACCCTTGCGGCAATTGAGCCCTATTCTCTAGACCACCTTAGTCACTCACCGTATTCTACGTTGTTATTGTTCCGACTGTGGTGAGACTCCAACTACCCTATTTTTGTTTCGAAAGTAGGTAGGTGCTTTCGGATGTCAAAGCGGAGTCCAAGCCGAAGGGAATCACAGCCGTAGTCAACCGACAGGGTTCATTTCTAAGTAGGTGTGGGCTAGGTAGCACCTCTTTAACCCGCTAAGGAAGGGGGTCGGAGTAAGGCCTCCTGTTCCTGCCACCTCGGAATTTCTTGAATTGGCATACGCTGAAGTCGAATCGGTATCTGAGGAACATAGCCTTGAGCAGCCGGGCGAGCTTTCTTACCCCTGAGAAAAAAAGACTCGGTGAAAGCGGAGCTTACTTCGTAATTTGCATCAAACTATTATGCTCGATCATCTCTGCCCTCAAAATCCGTAAGATTGATTATGCCGGCATGACATCCAAGAGTGCCATCTGCTGTTTCAAGGCCGGGAATGCGCTTTGCCTTTCAAAGGCCAACGCCAACCGCTCCAACGTTATCATCAGCCACCTCGAGGCCACCACTAGCCGTTTTAGATGTCCACGACGAACTCTTCTAACCACCTTCTGTTCCCAATCCGTAAATCTGAGCTAGCATCAATCTTATAGACCTCTACTCAGAGGACGAGAGACTATGCAGAAAGCTTGAGTTTGGGTGTCCTTACGTCTCCTGATACCGATGGTAAACTCAAGAAAAAAGACCGCTGCGCTTCCTCTGCGTGCCTTTTCTGAGGTAGTTTACCGGCCGGCCTGACTGAAAGAAGTATGGTTCTTTGGTGCTGTTGAGGCTTTCCTTGGCCGCCATGAGGTGAACAACGAAGAAGGACATCATACGGCTCAGGTAAGCGATGAGCAAGCACAAGATATTCTTAACTTACCAAGGTGATTCAGAACCGGTTCAGGCCAGTAAATAGAAGATTCAAAAGAGGCTCGGGAATAAAGCCTAATCAAAGCGGGCAAACAGAAAGATCGTGTAACTTGACAGGTGCAGCCACGACAGCTTGTTCCTCAACCGCAACTTGTTTTTCTTCCTTCTCAGAGGTCGATTCAGCAGCTTCAGTGACCTCCATGGTTAGTCTTTGTATTGCAGGTTCTAATCCTGTTCCATAGCGGGAGCTGTGGAAGCAGTGGCGCCTAAGGTCTTTTCCTACAGAGAAGGCGACTAACTACCTGCAAATTCTGACCTGGACCCTTCTATTGCAAACACCTTGCAATTAGAAGCTTCTTGATGTACTTTATCGCGCCAAAGTAGGCCGAAACGGACAAATTCATTGTCAGTGTTTCGGCGCTTCCAATGACATTCTACGACAGGGTACTCAAGCAGATCAGAAAGCGGGGTAAACTAGTCTAAGGCAACCTCAGCGTACCACTGAACCCACTTGAGCCACTGCTGCATCCAACCCCGGAACCGCGTGTACTCAAGGAATTCAGCTTCATCCTCAGATAGTGCCATCAGAGGGGTTATCCCCGATAGGAGGTAACCGTAACTCCTTAGGCTGTACAACAACTCTGAGGTACTCCGCTATTCTCCCTTTCAAGTAGGGCGGATCGAATGATAGGTCCAAAGATAGATCATACCATACATTTAGTAGGAAAGATAGCTTCATTCGCATTCCTTCTCAGACCAGACTCTTGACTTGCTAGGTGCTAATGGATCACCCTTCTTGGCCCGGGTAGCCATTTTCTTCTATGTTATAGTCCTCTGCCTACTCTCGATAGCCTCAGGATATTCACACTTAGCAGCAGCGAGGTACGTAGTCGCTTTAGCGAAGCTTAAGGAGGAGCGATGGAAAGGGTGAGTCTAAAAGCTCAGTTTTCAAGGTGAAAGAAAGAGCCTGGATAAGGGCCTACTTACTGGAATCCAAACTCCTTACAGGGATCAGATCAGTCCTCGGTAGGGTACCGAAAGCAGGGATATAGGGCCGCGAACTCACAAAGGAGTGTTCCAAGGACGGCAACTAAAAGAAAGCTAAATAGGAGGAGGACTCGCTTTGCTTGATGAGAGGAGCTATCACCGGATCTTTATCGATTCATAGTCCCGCTACTAGCTACTAGACTGAAAACAAGAACTTGACTTCCATACTAAAGGCGATAGAGGAGAAAGGGAAGGAAGAGAAAGAGTCCCGTGCATCGTCTTGAGACAGCTTAGGCGACCAGTCAATTAGACAGGGAAATGAAAAAGCAAGGGCAGCCAGCTAGATCAGATGAATAGTCCCGAGATGAGTGATCGCCCGCGAACCGTAGGAGTAGGAAATTCTCTTAGTTGAGCTTTTGTGTAACGAGACAGGCAGTTCCCAGCCTGTATTTAGATTAGATAGTGGCAGATAGTTGAAGGAAACCTTCTCTAATCGGGAAATCCCTCAGAAAGCCTTCTTTCCAGCGGAGAGCAAAGCAAGCAAGTCCGTCTTTTCGGGTTAATGGGAAAGGCCCCACCCAAGGAACTGAGAGCATGAACTCCCAAACATCGGGAAAGAAGCATAAAGGGAAATAAAGTCAGAAAGTCGCTTGCCCCAGAGGAGCCTAAATTCGACTAGTTGGAAAGGGGCGGATCGCAACTCAATTGCTTGTGAAATTGAAGAGCGTAAAGCAACTTGGCCAAGAGGGTAAGGAACGAAGTAACCGAAGGTGCAGTGTTCATCGGCTCCTCCCCCCTATGGTCGAGTGCCTTTTCGCTCGTTCTAAACAGGTATTTCACTCGCTTTTATACTCGTGTAGTAAACACCACTCGCTCCTATCGGACCTTCATTCCTGGTATGTAGCTCGCTTGGAGCGATATAAAAAGCATAAAGCATCAAGCTAGGTCGAGTTCAAACCTAAAGAACCTACATCTTCAAACGCCCCAATTAGAGAAGGAAAGGTGGTCTTAGCTTTTGTGCCCTATCTGAGAGAGTGGGGAGCGGTAGCGACATTCAAATGACTAGAGAACGACAGAGGTATTTCTCTAAAGGGTATGTTACATGTTATGTGACTTTCACCTATCCGAGCAAGGGTACTAAACCGCTTGATCTTATAGGTATTGTCGATCCCCATCAACCCATATGGGTGATGAGATCCGAGCAAATTCCGGATCGAAAGAGGGGACAGATCCTTCCGCATGTTTCGAACCCGAAATCGCTTAGCAAATTCAGCCGCTCCGGTTGAAGATATAAGTTCTTTCGGGTAAGAAATCGTCACACCCAAGCGGTGAAGGTAGTCTTCATACTGCCGGGCGACATGGAGGTCAGCAATGACCACATCGTCACCCCGCATAATCAGAGAACACCTTCCCCGGATATACCTGCTCTGCGCAAAACCACACCAAAAGATGGTGGGTAAGCGCAAATAGTGGCCACGAAGAATAGTAGCCAAGCGGCTGCCCTGCCACAAATGATACCGTAGATCGTTTGTTCTTCACAAACGGAACCAGAAATATATTTGTCGCCAGTGCGGAATTAACCACACTAGATGCAAAGGATAGTCTCTGTAAGAAGGACCAAAGCGCACAAGCAAGACTGAAATAACCTACTGATTCTTGCCAGTCATAACAACCAGAACGGGTTAGCCTTCGTTTGCCCCATTGGCAAAGTCATAAGTAGTGGTGAATTCGTGTCACTACTAGTTGTGCTTTCCATAGTTCAATAGAGAAGAGCAGGCCAATTGAATTTCCTTTACTTTCTTATTAAAGGAGTAATTAGACTCATTGATTTCATTACACGATTGTTGAGAGTTAGACTAAGTCTCGATCCCATTTTTATGGAAGGAACTGGTAGTTGATAAGCTGCCAACCTCCTGAATTGAGGCTTCTGTAGGTAGAGTTTCCTGCGTTCGACTTTGAGTTGGATTTTTCGTTTATAAAAGCTGTTACTAGTTCCGACTCCCCGGTGCCTGGTAATTGGTAGTTATAAGGTATCAGTGTCGCTACTAACTATAAGTAATTTCCTGCGAAGGGAAGCGGGAAAGACAAGGTTTAGAATCTTGGTCTCAGGTGCAGATGAATAGCTAAGGTCCAAATTCAACTACATCCGCTCTAGGCGGAGATCTTCGAAGTTCCTAAATGACTGGGTCTACTTAGGCAGAATCCCCTCACTACCTTTCGACTCGGGGTGTTCTAAGGTGCTATATGCATTGTTACAGTCGATGCTATTTCTTTCAAAGATCCTATCTTCTCTTCTTACTCGGTAATACCTGGTTGTTCGAGGAAATCCTTGTCGCTACTCTAAGTAGTTTCCCGAGTGTTTTGATTTCCTAACCAAGGATAGGCGACTCCGGATCTGAGATTGTACTAGACTGAGCTGCCATAGTTGTTGAACTGGGGTATCTATTGGTTTATTGTTAAAGGATCTGCTTCCTTGTGCTCTTATTGCATTCTCCCAGAAAACTAGGGGGATTCTATTTTCTACGGGTTGGTTAGAACAAAAAAAGAAAAATACCAACTGGGGCCAACAGGAGCTCGAAACCGCCGATAAGGGCTTCACAACGAGTCCATCGAAACGAAGTCAATTGTTACTATGTTAGTAGTAGGATTGCCACTTATGCCTTCTTAGCCGTGTCGTGAAAGTCCTTTGCTCAAGTGAAGTGATCAAGGAAAAAGGGATCTTTTACCCTTACCGTTCCGAGGGTGAAGAGAAGAGTTCTTCTCACTCGTATTTGCTAGTGGTGAATGATATCTATATTTATGGTCGTTAGCCCCTACATTTTCATCGTTTGCTATAGAGTCTCATCCCCCTTTCTATCTTTCTTTGCGTAACCGCCCCTTGATTGGGCGTATGTAAATGCCCGGTAGTATGAGCTACTTCCTCTTAGAATGATCACTAGCATTACCTATTGAAGACTTTCTTATCCACAAAGGACTCTCTTTCACGACGACTCCCCCTAATACCTCTTTTCACTCGGCTGTCTGTCTCCGTTAGCGCTTCGGCTCTTATTTCTTTCTATTTTTTTGATATATGATATTACTCCCCCGGGAGTAAGTCGGATGCCTTTATTTCTAAATGACTTTTCGCTCTTTTACTAGGATAATCCAAAAGAGAATTCCACCTTTGTAAAGTCTGTTGAAAGTTCAAATTAGGCCTTTATTCTAGTTGCTATTGGATTTGAACCCTAGCTTAGCACCCCCTCTTGTTATTATTAGGGATATACTACCCGTTTCATCTTGATTCTCCTTTACAGACCTGCAGACCTTACATACGCAATTCCTCGATTCATTAACGTGCAAGAGAATAGCCATTCTTTCGCACCTTCTGAACTGGGCACCTTTATGACATCCAACTACCGGAAACAGCCGTTACATTAGCTCGAACATTCGAGTTAGAGATGAAAAGGACCGCCCTTTCGTAAGGGGATGGTGGCGGATAGAAGAGCAAGCTGAGTTCAGGCTGAGTTTAACCGACTATGGGCCTACTATCAAAATCGATCATCACTTTCTTAGCGATCAAAAGATGGAATTTCTTTGTCCAAGCCTTCCTGAGCGTCAAGCCACTCAAGTTAGAGGAAGGGTTTTCCACTTTTAACCGTTGCACACGAAAGAGGATCGGGGGCCCCCATCTAGCAGGCTTAAGCCGCTTCCAGACTTTGGTGTCCACAACAGAACTGATATTCTGGGCCAATTTCTCCATACATAAAACAAAAAGGTAGGTAAAACCAGCCGAAACCCCTGCCTTACTTAGGGGAAGTCACACCGGACACGGTCATAGGCCTTTTCCAAATCGACTTTGATAGTCATACCCCCCTTTTTTCCTTTCATTCTCCTCATAGTGTGAAGTAGCTCTTGCACAATAACTCTATTCTAAGTGGTGCCCCTCCCTGGGATGAAGCTATTTTGGTTTGGAGAGAGAAGTTTCGCCAGCAGGGGTCTCAATCTACTCACAGCAACTTTAGCGATCACCTTGTATATGACATTGCATAGAGGGATCGGCCTACATTGGGCAAGTGTGGCAGGCTTCTCTTGTTTAGGAATAAGGGTGATAAGGATATTGTTCATGTTGTCAGGAATTCTTCCCTCTTCGAAGGTTTTCTTAACCACAGCCACCACAGCAGGTCTCCTATGACACCCCAAAATTTCTGGTAGAAAATCGGCTGTATGCCATCAGGCCCGGGGGCCTTGTAGGCTTTCATGCTGAAGCCTTCTTCACTTCAACTTCGATGATTGGACTATCAAGACAGGTAAGCTCTGAAGCATGAAGGGAAGGAGAGCAACCAAATAAAGAGGAGTCAAGCTCGGCAACGTTGGTGTCAGTGTACAAAAGTTTTAAGTAGTCTACTGCCATATCCTTTAGCTGATTTTGATCATCACACCAGGTGCCATCGCTCTTCTTTAATGCAACCGCCCTACTTTTCCTCCTACGCACAAAGGTGGTAGTGTGGAAAGACCTTGTATTTCGATCTCCAAACTTCAGCCAGCTGACCTGGGATTTCTGGTACCAGAACACCTTTTCTTCTTTCAGAATATCATTCTATTCCTTCACTAATTTCTTTTCCAGTCTCTCAAGGAACGATGAATTGCTGTCTTGCCAGGGCTTTCTGCGCACCCTCTATTCGAGCTAGCACCCAGTTCTCTTCCTTTTTTTGTTCGGATGAGACGGCAGTGAGCAATCGATAGAGAGCAAGGGATGCTAGCGCTCTGATCCTAGTATTCCTCGCTTCAGTAGGTTCAGGAAGCTTTGGCATCGGGGCGCATTACGATAGCTAGGCCGGGTGGGATTCTCTATCGGATGCTTATTCATCAAGTGTATCCTTTGTCCCTTACCTCAGTAGCTTTCCCGGAAGGCGCGGCTTCGGTGAAAACTCTTCCAACAATCAATCGCGAGGGAGCCGAGACGGATTTGAATGAAGTGGAACCGATTTCGAATCAATCGGTCAAAGCACTCGACCGCGAGAGAGAAGGAGCGTGAAGGCATCGGTAGAGGGGCAGTAACCAACCCCAACGGCCCCAAAGTAAAATACGGAAGCAACTCGAGCAGAGGTTCCGTTCCGGAGTGAACCCGCCATTCACTCATTCAGGGAATGGTGGCAGGGACGAAAGAAAGGGTCCCACCCAAGTGCAACCACACTAGCAGGAAATGAAATGAAAGCAGAAATGGATCTGTGTCACTTTCTCACTGTCTGTATGCTTGTCTTCAAGAATCAATCAACCAAAGAAGCAATCAAGAAATCAAGTTGAGGTATAAAAGTCTATCCTGTCTTCTTTCGTTTCGACCCTGATGTATGAGATGAGGAATCCCTCATAGCTAGATTCATCAGTAGCTTAGAAACTAGGAACTGGATGAGGGGAAGAGATGAGAATAGGCCTCGTCCATTCCATTACGGCATTCTCTTCTTGATCACCGGATATTGATAGAAGTCCCGCCAAAAGAAAGACGAAGGGGGAGCCAGCGGCAAGGGTCAGATTGACCTTAGGCTTAATGCCCCAACGAGCACAGTCAGAAGACGTGAAGTGAGGGCCTCAAATGAAAGAAAGGGTGGATTCCCTCTCGTAACTCAATAGGTGATTTGCAGCTAGACCGGGGGAAGAGTAGGCATCTATTTCTCTATTATTTTCTCTTTGACTTCGGATTGAGACTTGAAGCTTTAGCCGGAAGGAAGACAAGACCAGGAACCCAAACCCACTGTTTTGTGCCACGTGGTTGAGCTTTCCCCTTTCCCATTGTGACTTCCATTCTTGTTTTCTAATAGAGGGAAAGCCGCTCTCCTTTATTTTATTGGAGCCTTTACTTGTCGTTAGGAGAAGTAGCTTCAAAGGTATCATCTTGTAGTTCTAGGATTGGTTTCTGTCCTGCCTAGTAAGACTGGTAAGGATCGTCTAGTTCTTCGAGATTCTCTTTTGAAGAGGCATTTGTTCTTGGACGATGATTTGATAGACCAGAGCATTCTTCGTTATAGGAGGTTACTTCGCCTTCGCTCCAGGAACCTAAGCAATGGGACTGGAAATCCTAACATAATAGGACTAAGATCAGTAGGATGAGCTCACCCCAGGCAATCTACTTATTAATTAGAACCCGGAAAAGTCCGATCTCTAGTTAGCAAGAAAACCGCTTCCGGAATGATTTTAGAGGTTCACATCCTGAAATCGCAGACAACAATTATTTAGGAAAAAAAGAACTCGGCAATCTCTGCCACTCCCTCTAAAAACCTTTGGTGCTATCGTTGTCGTATTAGAAGTAGAAGATCCACACCGCCTATTCGGGGCTTGGCTATGGGGCACTTTCGGCAAGATAGACGGGGGTTGGAAAGAAAGTCCACTCAGCAGCATGCCTTTCTCCAAGCGATGAAGACAAGACTGTAACCACGAACAGATGTGATTCATTTAATGAAAAGGAAGATCATACATCGTTTTGGCTTGCCTGCGACTATCACCAAGGAGCCATATTCACGAACCAGCACTCACATAGAAGGAAGAGCGTCGGGAGGAACGAAAGGAACAATGGGCAGGAATTGAGAGCCAAGTCCCAGGGGTTTATCCATTAAGGCTACGTAGCGGGAATTCGAAAACCTAGTGGTCCGTTAGAGCTTAAAGAGAGAATAGATGCCTATTCTGAATCTGAATCCCTTGCTTCTTTCCTTATTCCCTCAGGTTCAGCAGATCGCTAGTTCGTTCGGAAGCTTTGAACCGTAGTCTCTCATATCCTTCCCGGCCCCCGTTCAATGATGATCTTCAAACTATATTCTAGGATAAAGCTTTCTACGGGATGTTCCTTTCCTCGTAGAGTTCCCAGCCTGTCTACTGATTGGATAGCTTATGATCTCTAGTCCTTTCTTTCCAAGAGGAAATCCTACTAGCTTAGCACTGTTGGGATTCTGGTTTTGCCTTAGACTTCGAGGACGAACCTTCTTTCTTAAAGAGCTGGACGTCTCACCCGGGATATGTTATAACTTCTAACTTCTCCGCTCCGAAATTGACTGGCTTTACTTTAAAGGATAGGTTCCATTCACTCCCTGGAAATAAGATCAAACTGGTATGCCATTCATGCTTCTTTACAGTACGAGAACAGTGAAAGCTACTGGCCACACATATCTTCTTGCCCTTTCCTTAGAATGAATGTGCAGCTACTTCTCCAGGAAGTAACAGCGGATTCAGGAGTCATTGCCGGAGAGGGAGCATTTCCCTTCAACCCTCCCATTCCGATGATCATGAGTCCCCTTCTCAGACATGGAACTTTCTATCCCAGTCGAGAGACTACTTTCCTCTCGCTTCTACGACTCCAACGGAAAGAGGTCATTTTTCCATTGCAGAAAGCACAAAATCCAGCCATGAAAAAAATGAAACGAAAGCAGGTCCCCACCAAGTCAGCCCCCATTTTCAAATAAATGGAAAAATACAGAAAAAGAGAAAATTTCTTAGTACTAGATGTAGAATCGTTCTTATTAGTGAAACCATGAGTCCTCTCATCTTATACTCGTAATCATTCGATTCCGTATGAATGAACTCCTCCTTCTCCTTTAGGATAGGATCTTGGTCCTTATGACTACACTTATCGATGACTGCCCGCTGATGGCTCAATCATCTACTTACGTAATTTCCAAATCGACTTTGTTAGCAGACAATCTTGGGAACTACTATTGACACAAAATAGTCTGATTTAGGATAGCTCAAAATAACCAAATATGAACTTATTGATATATGAAAATACAGACTATCTTAGGACACACTAACTATATTTATGTTCAGACAGACAGGTGTAACTATCTATCCCTAATTCGGATAGCTAAACGATCGTTGAAAGGCTTAAGAGAAGCCATGAGGGAATATTTAATACTTACCTAAACCAGACATTTAGATACTAGCTCTCAAACAAGAAGCTGTGAGTCCTTACTCAACTCCCAGTGCATTAAGGAAAGGAAGCTACAAACTAAAAGAAGGAGATAGATTCTAGCCTACATTCGACTAGCAGACGCAGACGAGAAGACGATGTAAACTATCGTCTTCTCCTATAGGGAGAGATCGACATCTCAGCTAGGGCAGGGCATAGGGCATGCAGAAGACTAAAAGGTTGCTAAACCCCTTTCATTGGATTTGAATCAATATGTCCCAGGCACAGTAAGCGAAAGCGGGCTCAACCTTACGGCAGAGGGGGCACTACTTTACTGGATCAACATTCCATTTATTCAAAATACCATTCCTAGTCTTTAATCGATTGGAATTGAGTCCTTTCAAAAAGGGGGCCAAGCTCCAATGGGAAAGTACATTGAGGACGGAAGTATAAACCTCTTCATCCCGGCCGGAAACTGAGGAAGAGGAAAGACCTGAACCAGGGAGCGTAGAATTGACTTAGACTCAACTATAGACTATTTACTAATCATAGCTAACAAGGAGGGCAACCTACTGAGCAAAATCTGCTTCAATTTCATTTCCGGATTCACGATAAGCAACTCCTTATGCTGCTTTCGAGGGATAAGACCCTTCCCTTTCCCTTTTTAGGTACATAAGTGTTAGCCAGCCTATACTGGATATGACTCACTTTGGATATGGATCCTCCGCCTCTTCCGGATGAACTGGAAGGCTCACTGGTTGAGTACTTTAATTGGCAATTCCTAGTATCTGATATATCCATAGCTACTGCTGCTTCTGATGCGACGGATTCAGATGTGGATTTGGATGCTCGCATGGCTTCGGATGATCATTTGGATGTTGGACTTTAGGGCCTCGAAGGGCGCCCAATGTTCATTTTGAAATCTATTACAAGGGTTCGGTACAACTACAAGATGTTGGTTCCGTTCTGTCATCTTCTTTAAAGGCTGAGCCGGCCTTCTGTACCAGACCCTCCCCCATCAACTTGCTCATCGGTAGCGGTAACGTAACGGAGTGAACTCTCTGAGTGGTCGGTCCTGTCTTCTGGCTTGTTTCTGACCCTTGTTGGGCCCCTTCGGCTAAGGCTTTGGCACAATTACAATAGGGAAAGGGTGGAGATTGATCATAAACATTAGTTAGGGCCCTGTTCATGCTTTCGTTTCCAGATACGCAGCGGAAATCCATCACATTGCAGTTAACAAAAGCTGAAAAACGACTGAAAATTGCGAAAGATAAAGAACCTACTATGTTCCCCATCTCCCAGCATGCTACGCGTCGCTGTCTCATAGACAGAAATCCCGAGCAACTCAAGCAACGAGATCAACTAGCTCGGATGATGGTTGTGGAGGATCAATGGTTGGAAATGGGACCTATTCTACCCGACTTCGGAACTCGATGAGTGATAGGAAGTCTGGAATGAAGGCTTTGAAATGATCTTGGTTCAGCCCTACCTACATCCCCCGTCTGTCTATGCCTACGATCGACTTTCATAGGCTTCTCGATGCTCCTATCTTTGCAATCACCCACCGAAGGCCAACTACTAAACAGACAGAAATGATTGGTTGAGCTGTCGGCAATCGGAACCTGAGAATATTCAAGGACCCCGGGCAGGGTAAAACCAACAGGACAGAGGCTCTGCAGCAACAGGAGCCACAAGATTGTAGAAGGATACCAGGATTATACTCAAACAATAGTTGCGGTACTCTCCGAAGTAAGCCCTGAAAATAAAGGTGCTACACTAATTGTAGTAACCAGAACAGGGCCTCGGCCCCAGATGCTATGGAACACCTTTCCTTCCGTGCCAAGGGCTGCTGCTCGACCAAGCAACCAATTACCACCCCGTAGCCACTCACCTGGGAAAAATTCCTGCTCAGATCTCAATCCTAGACTTTTGATCTTCTACGCCGTACTTAGGCAAGCTCGGTTGTCAAGGGAAAGGCTCCAGGATTACAAGCCATGATCTAAAAAGTGATTGCCCCCCAACCCTTTTACAGTTCCAGAAGCAGAGGGAGCAGCTTCAGTAGTTCCATCTCTCTAACCCGCAGGAGTTCCGGTGGAGGGTGAGGACCCGGATAGAGAGGAACCTATGGCAGTAGTTTAAGTCGGCCCAGTGGCGGAGCTAGCAGCGGCAAAGCCTTTTTTTTAGGGATAGTTTCATTCCGGATCGAAGAGATTCACCCGTAGTAGATAAAGGCGGGGGCAAAGCCAGAGGCAATATAGGGGGCATTTTTTTCCCAGTTTGAACTAAAAGAAAGTAGTTGGTAAGGCTTTCGGGCTAGTAGCTTATGAGTCAGCAGAAGTAGGCGGCTTACTCGGCTGAATGGAACTCAAATCGGGGGAGAAATGAGAGGAGAATGAGCGTCGATGTAGCCTCTCTTTGCGCAATGGAATCCTCAATCGGGCAATTAGGATTGTAACTGAGACGCGTAACACAGGCTAATCGATGAAATGATAGAGTGAGAAAGGTGCTAAGGCGCACTACGAAATTTATGGAAAGGGACGAGCGCAGTAAGAGATCAGTGCTGCTTTACTTTGGTGGTATCATATTTATAAAAGTAGTTGATTACCATTCCCCTGCTTGGGCTTGAGTACGAAAGAACTAGGCTATGCTTCCCGGAGCGAGAGATAACTCTCCTTTTTCGCCTGCTTCCAAAAGAGAACCTATTCGTTCAAATAAAGAGAAAGATCGCCGCGCTTTTTCCTATTGCCCCAGGCACCATGCTTATTCTGCATCGGCGCTAAAGCACTGGACCAAGGGCTTTCGGAACGAACTACTTGGCTCGGTTTCCTTCCCCCGCAACATCGGAACCTCCTTCACTCACAACAGAAGGCCAAAGCAATCCCGAAAAAGAAAGAGGCAGAGTGCTGTCATATCCCTTCCCTTGGGTGACTGAATACCTTTTCGTCACTTTACTACCCTTCGAGCTAAGAACAGCGGATAGCAGAACAGGAAAGTCAGAAAAGCGAAAAGCAGCCTTTCTCCTCTTTATACGACAGCACCTTCCCAAAGTCAACTGATGAAAGCAGATCTGTCTCAAAGAGCTGCGGACGAAATGCGCTTTGTCCTTCAACCCCGAAAAGAGCTCTTTCTCGGCATCCGGATTATCGGCATCTCTCTAGAGGAAAACGTATTCTTTCCCTGAAAAGAGGGCATTCTCGGCATTCAGACTAGTTGCCTTTCCTGCTCTCATTCCCGCTTTCTACTAAGGAAAGAGACAACAACTCGAAAGGCGAATGCCTATGCCTATTAGAGCACCAGCCTTTATCCCGCAAAAGCAAAAGAGTAAGACAATGCAGTCCAGACCAGGAGGCAAGTCGAAGTTCCTATTGAGGAAGATGTGCCATTAGGTTTCAAATGAATATAAGATGTCTATGAAAAAAGAAAGAAATGAATATTCTTCACCAAGAAAGGTAGCGAAGTCACCTCCGGATTCAATTAAATGATTTGGGAGCTCCGCTTACTAAGCCGAATTCTCCATTGCCAATCCTGTCAGGAATCAATTGAATAACAAAGCAAAGAGATATTATCAACTAAACTATTGGGACTACCTTGGTGCTATTATCAATCGGTGAAAAGTATCGCTACAATAACACAGGGAGTTGGCCCTAGAAGCTCAATTACATCGACCCTCCCCTACTTCTCTTACTCCAGATGCGGCCGACAAGAGATGAAGTCAACAGGAATCGGGAAGAAAAATTCATACTTTCTTTCGGTTTGCTACGATTTCGTAAGGGGAGTTCCCAGATACCTAACCACTATTAGTAGCCCCGCCAAAGAAGGCAAGGTGCCCTGAGAAAGGCTAAGACTAGTGTCAAGGTCAAGGGAAAAAGCTTAGTCCTTTTCAACTCCGAGGGTGACTTCAGATTTTCGTTGATCGGATCGAGCACATAGGCCTAATTAGTGAGCGGAGCGCTTTGCAAGAGTAGGAAAGCAAAGTCTTATTGATAGAGTTGTATCGAGCTATTTTCGATCTCTTGTCTCTGTAGATACGGTCGATCTGAGATCTCATGTCTATAATGTCGAGCTATCGCTCTCATGATTCTCTAAAGTGCATTCTATAGAGTGACATCTCACATTGTATGGAAAGCGTATTCTCATCTATTGATAGCTGGATATGAAAGCTAGCCATTCTATGCTATGAACATTACAGCGATTGCTGTGGGAAGCACTTATCTTTCATTACCTGAGCAGGCACTCTGGATTAGTGACCAGTCTCCAGAGTCGCTTTCCATAAAAGCTCCAGTTTTCCAAGTGGAGTTACAAATAGGAGGAATAAATACCTGCCGAAGACTTATAGGCAAGGAAAGTGAGTAACTAGGGCTTACGCGGAAACTGAAATCTACGAGCGTTTGGCAATGATTCTGGATCAATTATTCGTTTTATGAACGCTTTAGTTTAGTTCACCATAATCTGCGCATCGAAAAGTCGGTTTTTCAGCATTCAAATAAGCCAATTAATCGACCTTGAATGTGGTCAAGTTGAAGGGGAATAACTTCTCAGTCGGTCCTTGGGACGGAAGCCTCCGCATCACACGTCCCGGCGATAGGCAGAGACCAAGATTTTACCACCAGCTAGAAGATTTTAGTACCTTTGTTAGCCGGGCCTATGTTTAATATTAATCTCTCTACAAGTCTTCTTTCTAGGCTATCCTAGTTGATAGCAAAAGTCCTGGCGTAAGGCCTAAGTGAGCCATATTTGTTTTGTTCATACAGCACGTGCCGTTCCTACCGACTCCGTTAACCTTAAGCTCTAGTTCTCACTTCGCGCAGCTCCGTTCACCCCCTCTGGGGATTCTTCTTTCATACTACGTCTTTCAACACTTGATTTTCTTTCAGATCCTTCTGCTTTGATGCTTCGATTAGCGCTACTACTCCTAGATATTGAATTTTGAAGTGCAGCGGGTAGGAGGTCAAAATCAAATAAGGTCTTTCTTCACTTCACTAGCTAAAATCTCTGTTTGGATGAAAATGGTTTGGGATTCTTCCAATACTGAGATAGCGAACTAGTACACCGTCTTCTATTCTTAGCCGCAGAGAGCCCTCGTCACTCATTTCTAGTTGGCTTAGCCACACCGGTCAAGGGCCTTTTTCATCGTGTTTGGGAGACTACTCAGGAGAAATTCTTCAGCAGAAGATTCACAACACAAAGGGATACTGACAAGGCCAAAAACCTTTCTGATACGAATTCGGGCGCTCGTGCTTCCTTTTCCGCTTCGCGGAATTAAGAGATCTTTGAAGAACTAAGAATTTCTTTATTGGTCTCAGGCCTCGTCTTCATACTCGACACATGCCTGCCGTTTCGGGTGCTCTTGCCGGGGAAGATTTGAATGAGAAAATTCGGCTTAAGCGAGTGCCTTTCCTGGTACTTTCACTTTAAGTCAACTAAGAAAGCGTTACCTTTCAGTTAGCCCTCCTTCCATGGTACCTAGACACTTTGAATCAAGGCTACGCCCCCTTAGGCTATTAGTGAAAGCGGAATCACACACCCAAGAGCTAGGAGTTAGAGTGAAGCTTAAACAGCCTTCCCCAGCTCTTATTCCTTAGCTGGCTTCGTTCAGCTGACCTTTCCCTTGGGGCTTAGCTCCTGGCTGGCCTAACCGGGGCGGAAGAACTCCTTTCCCTAAGCGTGGTGACTTATTATTCCTTATTCGAATCTTCTGACATCTAGTCTTCGCCGGCTAGCGATGTGACCTATTCCCTACTCCGGTCTAAAAGCTGTCGATCGGTTGATCTCTTCTCTTGGAACTGCCTAATCTGATCCCTTTCCTTCCCTTACCCATGGTTTGCTGAATCGGGGCTCTCAACATTGGAGGAATTCATAGCCGGAAAAGGAATAGTCGTCGAAAGGCAAGTCTTCAGAGATAGCATCCGCGCGATCAGCACTAAGTCCAGTCTCTGTCAAAAGCAGAATCCTAGGTAGATAGTGATTCACTATACACATGAATGCCCGAGGAAAGTCTTGATCTTGATTCATAGCTGCCCTAGAGTTCCAAATGAGCACATCCATCTAGTCAAGTTGATCTTCAGAGATGGGCAGGGCCTCTTCGTTCCGTTCGGGCAGGGATGGCAGCCAGCAACCACCGATAGCAGGGCACAAGTCAATACCAGCTCCTTTCTTCCGGATGAAGGAATCAGACTGAAGAGGCCCTTTTCCAGTTGAACTTATTGAATAGCCTATCTATTTACCATGGAATCCCCTGATTTGAGATTGAATCGCATGAAACGATCCCTTTTCTGCCTTCTTGGCTATTAGATGCTTAGCTGATTTCAAAGGAAAGAAACTCCTTTGTATTGGGGCTTCATTCCAGTTTTTTCAATATCCAAATCGTTTTCATGAGATCTCTTGCAGTCAAACCTTCCCATACCCTCTTCTCGCTCTTCTTTTTTCTATCCTTATTTGAATCTTTTACACCGATCTATCGTACTCTCTAGCCTCAAGGCATGTAAAAAAAATCTTTCACCGCTCTGGCTCTGCAAAGAAACTAGCTAAAAGAGAGCTCGCATGAATTGCTCGTAAAGAGGGCCTCATCTGCACCGACAGCAAGCCTTTCTACAGCGAAGGAAACAACTGGCCCGCCATCCAATACCTATTCTGCCCTCGAAAACACATATGAAAGACCTATTCAATACCTATGAGAAGCCCTATACATACCATAACATAGGATAGCATCTAAAAGTAATAACACTAGGTAATCTTCCTCAGAACGGGAATGCTAGACCCTACCAAGTAAAGCAACTCCAACTGCAACAAGTTCGAAGGCAGAAGCAATTGAATCTGCAACTAGCTAGAAAACTATTCCTTACAACCACAACCTATGGAAACTCCCCATGGCAGGGAGGATGACTTGAAGGCAATCGTTGGTAACTATTGATTGAATTAGCATTACCTAGTAGTGCACTCAAGAATCTCGTAGTTTGAATTTCCTCTTTTAGCTATTTATTAGAGGCCATTCCATTTATCCCAGGTTTGAAAGGACCAGGAAAAAGAAAAGAGACGAGACCTTTTCTATTCTACGATCGGAGTTTGACTATCTCTAACGATAGGAGCATTAGTCAAACATATGAGTCATATTCAAGATTTCCCTATGGAAGGAAGACTAAGTATGAATGAAACTTCCTTTTTCCAGTTCTTTCTATACTAACCTATTTGTGGGAATTTACCATTGCTGTAGTAGATTAGATACTAGACTACCTCTACTAGGATCCTCATAGTCTGGCTGCTGATGAGGGGCTGGTTCTCTTTCTTGATAGCATGGCTTTCACGCTCACCGGTCTGGGAAGAGACTCCCTTGACACTTGGCATTGCTTCCTTTCCTCCACGAGGAGAGAGATTGAGAAAAGTGATATCTCTCAGCGGCGAAAACTCTTTGTTCTTAGGAATCCCCTTAGTTCTCTGTTTAGCGAAAAATCCCATATTAATATTATCCCAATATCTAAATCTTGGTCAAAATAAATCGATGTATGTCTTTGTCTTCCACCCAGCCATGATGGATGACAGGAGAGAGCGAGCACAAGAAAGGGGCCGAGCCGAAGCAGGAATGACTTTCATATCATATGTTGAAGCGTCCGTTTTATTAATACCCGACCTCTTTCCCGTGGCGGCCCATTAGTCGGCTGATTCCCGACCTCGCGTTGGCAGTGACGTGGGTCCCGAAATGAGTTACCTTCAATATCTCTGATTAGAGACTTGGCGAGCGTGGCTCGGTCTCATCCACATCACGTCTCTCAACCTCTCTCTCGAATAGGCGGCTCGAGATCCCCTTCTTAGCGCCCACGGTAGACATAATTGGTACACTAATTCTTTGATTTGGAGAGAGGAGATCATTGACTTACCAATCCATGAGTCATTATACTCCACGGATTCATTATATCCACCCATTGACATCTAGGTCTCTGTTCATTAGGCGAAGAAGCTTTAAGCAAAAAAAAGGAGTACTCCGAGCCAAGCACCAGCCCTAGTAGGTGCTCGCTGCCTATGCCAAATGATCTTTCTTTGGTACTACCTTCCTGGCTAGTTCTGCCTATGTAAATGAATAGTCAAATCCAATTCCTCAAGACCATGAAAACTTTCGTTTCTTGGACATACTTCTGTATGAAAATGGGACTTGCGCTTTCTTGTGAGTGAGGAAGATCCAAGTCAATAGCTAGACTTTTTCTGGGTGAAGAATTCTTTTGTCCGGATCACGACCCGGTACGCGCGGCTAAGCCAAAGAAAGTGGGTAATAATTTCAATCAAAAGGCTTAGAGCGGCCCGCAATGCAATGTTAGAAGAAAGATCGTAAAGAACTGAAAAGCTAGCAGGGTTTCGGCTTGAGTGTGACATTGATGCTTCAAGGTCGATGACAGAATGGTACAAAGAAATCAGGAAGACAGCGATCATTAGAAATGAACAAATGAGAAATGCGGCTCATTCCGGCAATGACTTCCAATCTGATGAGAGGAAGGGAGCGCAGGAAGCTAAGGCTCCATGTTCGGTTCTGGTAAAGAGGGCGGTGGGTAGGCTTGGAAGGAAAGTCAAAGTGGGGGCGAACGGATGCTGTTTAGGGTAACTTGCTTTCGAGCGTGAGATTCTCCTTAGCATGAAAATGCCTTCATCGACATCCATCTCGATCTACTAAGCTTTTTCCAGAACCTGGCAGCAAGACAGAACAACTGGGAGAAAGGGGGGCATTCCCACTCAAGAATGAATGCCCTCCACTAGAAAGCGATTCCACTTGAGGCGGATCAAGGGAAGGCGTTAGACTCATCATAGCTACTCCATCGCTTCGAAGAAGAAAAGAATGAAAACACTTTTTCTTCTTCCGTCGATTTCTACCTTCAACGTTCGATTCTTCGGCTTTGTGTGAGTTCAATCATGTGATGGTTCCAGGGTCCAGGAATGTGAGTAAAGGCTTTAAGGTGCTTCGAAGGGCATACCCACATTCATACGCACTGACTCCCATCTTTGGCAGCCTATGGGGTTTTGTATTACGGAACAAGCTACTTCGTTCGGTCTAGTCCGATAGAAAGACGTGGGCTAGTTTGTCGAGAGAGGCGTTCGTATTCGACGTGAGTCGGTGGATTCGCCCAACCTATACAAAAGGGCATAGAAAGCTCTAGAACGAATCTGGTGGGTTGGGATTCTTCATTGGTCTTCAAATTTCATCGCCGCATGAACGAGACCCCGGAAAAAAAAGAGCATCCGACCGTGATTCAGTTGTCAAGATCGAGACACACGTCGTACTTTCTCCAACCTGACTGGAAATTCGACTAAAGGCAGGCTCAGTAGGCCATTCTCAAAGCAGACCTACGTGTGTAACATGGTTGTCAGCTCATCCCTAACTATAGATAGAGCATTCGCCAAATCCAATCCTAATCATGAGTGTCTTTTTCTCATGTGAAGGTCGCCTTAGTGTTTGTTTTGATTCCCTGGATAGAATTCGTCCTATCTTCCTTTCAATCAGCTCGCTAATAAAAAGTATATAGATTGTTCGAAGCTTCAGTGGTACATCTGCTTCGATCAGTGGTCGAATTCAATCCACATGAGAGATGGGGAACCGGCCTTCTAGCCCCCGTAAAAGGCCTTTACGGACTGAAATCTACGCACACGAAAAAGTTCAACTTCCGCCGGAAAGGAAGATTTTCTATGAATAGCAAGAGTTGCACTAGCGAGGTTTTGGCATAGCTCTGTTCTGATGAGGGCGAGGGGAGCTCTTTCAATCCCCTGGAGTTCTCCTTGTTGTCAAAGGGTGGCGCCTGACCTTCATCGACTAGAGAGCTTATACTTTATGAAAATTTATGAAAAAGCGATCTGAGACATAATCTGCCTAAGTAGATAAAGAATTTTTTGACAAGATCAAAGTTCTCCACTTCTCCAGGGGGGGGAAGAGTACACCTCCTAGGGTCTTGTGTCTCTTCTCGACGCATTCTTCATCGGCATTCTTGCCCGCAGACTTCCGAACATAACGAAATAGCTGAGCGAAAGCATTGCTTTTTGAGACAGCTCAAGCTCATGCGCTTTCCGCTAGACCGGCCCTCTAGCTGTAGAAGCTTTTTTTTTGGCCTATCGAAATCATTCGAACCGGCCTTTGATAGTCGACAAGCTTGATTTATAGCTAATTCCATAGAATTGAATTGCGCGAAGAGTTTGAGGCCCGGTAAGGGGATAGCGGGTCAATGCCTTCTGCTCTTTCCGGTAAGTGAGTAGGGCCAGTCCCACACGATTAGCATAGTAAGACAAGTCAGGTAGGATTGGTCGGAGAAGGATTAAAACCCTTGTGTGAAGGAAAGGAAAGTCGAAGATTGAGCTAATTCGTCTAAGCCAGTCAACTTCAAATATCTCTAATTCATATATTACTTCTTGTATTTATTTAAATTGAATAAATGAAATAATCAAACCTGATGGTTCCTGTCCTGAAACGAAGGATGCGAAGAAATGCCGCCTGTCATCATGCTCAATCAGTAATAAGTTGGCTTCACCTCCGGGGACCAGTCCAGCCTTGTGAAGGGAGAGGACTCTGTGGGCGGAAGCTACTCTGTTATCTTGCTTTCCTCATTCGCATGAGAGACAGACACATTGTGCACTCAAGATGATGAATGCCACAAGAGAGATAGAAGAAAGAAGATCTGTCTCGATTCTATCTCTATCTTTCGACATCTCATCTCTATAATAGAGATAATAGTGGGTGGAGAATCCTTGTGTATTCTACTGGTATAGAATCTTTGTGTATTACTAGGAAGGCGGGAAACTTCCGTCTAGCGGTCATGGGAAAGCCAAAACTTGTACATAATAAGTCAATACTGGGTCGTGAACGGAGCGATAGCGCAGCGAGTAGCTCTGGGGATTCTATCTCGTCTCATCGGTCATTGAAGGAAAACTATCGATAGTTGCATGAGAAAGAGCAAATTCAACTTAAGACGTTGATGGTATTCTTTACAAGTTGCGATAAAATAAAAGCATTATCAACAGCAAATGCCAGACACCTGTAATTAACCGCAGAGACGGTGGAAGGTGAAGAGGTCGAGTCAGAGGGTTGAACGCTAAGCTGCTTCTCAACTCTTAGATTCTTTTTAAGGCGGACAGAAATCTGCATGTTATGCACCCCATAGTATCAGCATACATTAAAGTGAAAAGTGGTGGATTTGAAGCTTGATACACAGGCAATGAAACAATGCATTGAATTTGACTGAAGCAGGAATAGTTCCTTTAGGTGTTCTCCTGTATAGTGCTAAATAGTACTTACTTAACTTCATTCTACAGCGGCGCAACCCATTGATTTCATTTCCATTCCAATCCACGACATTGATTTGATCCCATGAGTCAAGGATTTACAACCACGCCGAGTTCCCTTAGTTCCGAGCCTGCCGGTAGGAGAACTGATTCCAAGGTGGCGGCCGTTAGCTTTAATAGTTCTGTTCCAAGCAAGCGAGATTTCAATAGGTAGGCTTAAGGTCCAATATTTCACAATAGGCTTAGCCAGGTCCAACTTTGCGGAGAAGCCAGGGGGAAAGGGTGGGAGGCCCCTTAGCGCTCTTTGGCAGGAGGAGCAACAGCTTTAGGCTAAGGAAGCTGTACTCAACGGGGATCTCTTATCCCCCGAAACGGGTAGAGGGAATAGTTGTTCGGGGTGGCTGGTTGTTTTGGTATAGTCTCTCTTCTCATACAAGAGAGGAAGAGGACGAGGCCCACGGGCAGGACATCGGTGTGTTCTGTTCATGGGAGAGAGGAGTCGGCAGCATTGCTATTGAATGGAATAGAAGAACCACATTGCCGAATGCAGTTAGCTAGAAAAGCAGCTCATGACCCGAGGGTTGATTATGGTTGTTATGGTCAAAAAGTGTTCTTTGTCTCAGCTGTGTGTGGAAATTCATAATGTATTCGTCGAATTGCGGGATCTGTACCCCTTTGGGCAGGACACGGTAAAAGAAATACAAAAAGCTTTTTTAGAAGGAACTTTTGTCTTTTCACCGCTCCGATTGGAGATTTATCCCAAGGATTATCTTAAAACGGGATTCTTTCACACCCTTTCTGTGCCCGAAAGTCAGGATTTTGATTTCGGAATTCGTTCCAAGAAAGAGGATGACCTTGTTTTTATGGCTCTTTCGCCTGTCTTGTGTTTCACCTTCCATTCCTATTTTTCTTTTATTGATCACTCGTTTGGATTTCGAAAGGAGAGAAAAGTGTGTGATTTTTATGCGGAGGGATGGAAGGAAGTAGAAATTCTGTTCCATTTCGATCTTTCTCCTGCTTTGAATAGCATTCCTCGTTCTCGTCTTTTGTCCAAATTGGAACCTTTAGTGACAGATAAGTACGTTTTTCATCTTCTTTCCGCTTTGCGGATCTTGGATGAAGACGGAAGAGATTGGTCTATAGATGTTGGCATACCGTCTTCGGGTGTTCTTACTATGGTCTTGCTTAACTTGTTTCTAGATGAATTTGATCGAGCATTCATCCTGGAATTCGTTATGTGCGATATGTCCACGAAGTCTTTGTGGCTCTTCCTATGAGCAGTAGCGAAAAGGTCTCTTTAGAGGACATCCAAACTCTCTTTCAAGTGCAAGATCCAAGACTCGCATCAAAGGTTGACTTCTCTGTCGGCGGGGTAACTAGAAGAAGAAAAGGAAGTACGCATTCAGCTGTGAAGTTATTTCCTCAAACGATTTGATCCAAAGGAATGAAACTAGTTCAATGACCCGACCCCTTAGCCTCTTAGGGTGAATAGAATGAAACTCTGCCTTTAAAGAATGTGAGAGGTCCCTTTCTCTCCTACTACTGAACCCGGAAATTGCGGATTCAACGACACAGCACAAAAAAACACTTGATTCGCCGACGCCCTACGTGAAGAATATCATATAGTAAGGTAAGTGAATCCAATCCACGTAATGTTAATAACTTGCCCTTCGCTGAAAACAGGTTTAGTTAACAGTTAACACTACGTCTTTAAGGATTCATGTATCCAGCTTAGACTTTTTTAGACGTCCCTGATCCTATCACAGCTATCTAGCTAAAGAGTCATTTATCTTAGAAAAATCTCTATATTGTACTGAAAAGTAAAGTAGGCTAAGACCAATCCGGAAAGACTATCGCCTCCATTGTTTAAGGAGTAAGAAGGTTAGCCAACGTGAGACTTCGTACTTTGTCTGATTGAAAACCGTGATTAGGTGTCATCGATCACATCCTTTCCATCTACCCCTCAAATGCCCTTTTTCCGCGCTTGTCGACTCCCATCTTTCAATAGGGTCCGTGCCGCTTTCGTGATTGCTTTCAGGCTTCGAGCTCTTATCGCCAATCAGTGAATGAGGGAACCCCTTATTAAAAGTCAAAGGTTAATCAATAATGAATGTGGCTTTTAGACCTCATGGAGAAAGAGACTTTGAGATCTCAACTGGCACAGGAGTCTTTCTTGAACAAGATTGCCTAACGGATACAGCCGGCGCATCTTTTCATTCAGAGCTTTCCCCCCTATCCCTATGCTCCGGTCGAGCGGAGCTGCGCTTACCCCATTCATTGCCTTTAACCGGGCATCCGGGACTCTTTCTTGCTTTCGTGACTCGGGTAGGAACTCTTACCCATCGCTTTCCGCCCCCGTACGCATTTTTCACTCTTGGTCTTTTGCGCCTGACTCCCGATCCGCTTTTGGGGAGTACCTATAATACATGTAAGTTCCGTCCCAATACGCTCCGTAACCTACTGCTACAGGTTCACTTTGCTCCTTCCCCTCGTCCCTATCCTCGGGCACAACAAGACCTGCTTTCCCTCTTTCTGTTACATTGTCGGGACTTTTGGTCTATCATCCAGAAATCTGGTATCTAATATCAGTCACGACTGGGACCAATCCCTATATGAAATGCGGTTGGAGAATATCGAGTTTTTGGTTCCTACCCTGGCTCCTTCTGTTCGAGCTGATTCTCCTTCTTCCGTATACCCTGACTTGCTGCTTGATGGAAGATCGGTCGGTATCAGGCGAAGAAGGGGGGATCGCAACTCTCATGCTTTCATTCTTCTTTCTTCCACCGGACGTAACGTTAAGAGTAGAGTCTGACTTGCCTTTTCTCAAAGTCCAATTGAAGTAGGGGAGTCAAGTTGTGTTAGTCTCACTCAGAACGTTATAGGTTCTAACTCATCTCATGCCCAACTCGAATGTTCACCCAACTGCTCGCCCTAAGAGAATAAGGAGAAAGAATCCATTAACTTCTATGTGGCTTCCAAGATGCTGCTTCCCTAAATGCCATTGCTTTGACCCTGACCATGAAACTCCGGCTCTTGCTCTTCGAACCTTAGTCTTTCAACTGAGCTCGGATACACTCTTTCTGGGACTCGTCAAGCCGGAGGGCACCCGTAGCAGGCCTCTTTCCGTCCTTCTCGATTCTTCTGGAGCTTGAGGAGTACTCCCTGACGGTCGAGTGGAACAAAGGTTTTGAAAGGGGCAAGGGCTTTGCTGGCACGAGTGCGTTTCCGATGGGAGTTGCTAAGCTTAAAAAAAGGGCTTTCTCCGGGCTACCAGGAATCCTAGGGGCTTCTCTTTCATTCATTCCAGATTGCCCGTACTCTGAAGGAAGGGCTGGACTCTTTCTCCACTGTCCAATCCTATGCCGATTAGAGAAAGTGATCCATTCCCGTCTTCTTCTCATGATGCCATAGAACTTATTTAGAAAGTCGTTCTCTTCCGGTTCGTTCTGTGCCGCCGTTGACTCATTTCTCTATGGGTTCCCCCGTTCCTTAATCAAGGGCGATGCTTTCTAACAGCTCCCTTCCGAAGCGGTGTCTATTTCATCATACCAGTTTCATTTCAGAGCAGTAGAAGGCCCATTGGTCACGCTTCTCTACGCTTCCTTTCAATATGCAAAATGGGGCGAAACCTTCATTGCTTTGTCTGGAAGTTTGTCCTTGGCATACGCCTTCTTGCGCTTAGAATGACTGATCTGAGTATGCCTTTGTCTAGTCGATAGTCTGGTAGTGCGCGTCTCTCTGTATCGGATCTTCCTATTTCTAGAGTCGTCTTCCTCTGAGAGTTGAGTTCGCGGAGACTGAACTTAAGGTCCTGAAGCAGGATAGCCTAATTGCGGTTGACGATGTGGTCGCTTTAGTTTCATGTCCGCCTTGCTTGCCATAGCCTTTATATGGATCGGGTTTGCCCACTGCTTCATCTGCAGGTGCTGGTACATGTATGTTGTCAGTGCCTTGATTCAACCAATAAGAAGTTTTTCGATCCGATATCTCACTTGAAGAAAGAGAGCAGCATCTTTTTTTTTTGACTATATTATGATATAGTTCTTTTTTCAGTAAACTGAATGACTTGCTCCTTCCGTTTTCTTTGTTTGGTAGGCCATCCATCAACTCTACCCTTCCTTCCCTTACTTGCAGTGCTTCTCCCCCCCCCCAAAAAAAAAAGTAAAACTGCCCATCATGCAACTGTAGAAGTTGATCCTACTCTACTGATGGAAAGGCTTTCAATAAGGTACTCTTGCACAATTCAAACCAGCTCGATTTCAGCAAGTTTTTGATCATGGAGAGCAAGAATCCGACGAAGTCCTGCAGTGAATGGGCCGCCTTAGCTTACCCCCATTTTCTGCAATTGTTTCCTCAGAGCCCCGGGGGATTTCAAAACTTTGGTCTAAATCCAACCTAAACAAGTAGAGGATCTGATGAAAAATGATTGGGCGGACTTTTTCTATTTGGTTAGAAATGGCGCTGAGCTTACAATGGATTCCCCTATGGACACTATGCAGGACAGCTGACATTAGGGATTCAGAACAGAAGAAAAGGCTTTCGATTGTCGATTTTTGAGGGCAAAGCTAAGCTATTTGGTGAAAGAGGCTGATGTAGCAATGGCGAAGCTGATGGCTGAGATTCAAGAATTGATGGATCGGGTCAAAGAGCTGGATAAGGAGATTCAATCGCTGGAGACTAAGAGCAAACTGAAGAAGGACGTCGCTGGTGCAACTCAACTATAGTAAAGAAAGAAAATAAAGGTCTATTTTGCTTTATTTATAGGGATAGGGGGCTCGGGCTCGTCGTAGGAATCTTTCTGGTTCCCGCTCCCTCCTTCCCGGCCCTCTTGCTTACTATGAGTTCGCTTCCTACGAGCCCATGCGCAATCGTGCAAATAGATAGGGTTCGGTATTACGAATCCAGATACTATAGGATTGGAATCTGGCGATACACAACCTCCCTCCCGGTGGGAGGTAGTACGATTCAAGGGAATTGGACATTCCCGGAACGCATATACCAAAAACTAGAGTAGCGAGGGAACCTAACCGCGGTAGAGGCTCCCCTCTCCCTTCTTTAGTAGCAATGTTCACTACTGCCGCTGTTGCGGAGCACCCGCCCGTAGGTTTTAGTAGACATCGGTACGATTGTAGGATGTTATAACTCATAAGGCAATGATAGGGGGAGTACTATTAACAACCATCTCGCTCGCTGGTCTTTTCGACCGTATTATCGACCACGATCGAATCCCGCCCGCATTCGGGATCGGGCAGAGGCATCAGTAGGGCAATAGCATAGCTATTATTGACCTGACCCTATTACTTAAGCCTACTTTCTTCAAGATACGAAAGGAGCAGCCGGAAACGGATGTCCCTATTGTATTTTAGATGGAGTCATCAACAGGGCTAAGAATCTTACCTTTACTTAGAGAGGGGTATCGGTACCACGCTCTTCCGTGCTCGTAGGTTGACTCCCCTATGCATCCCGACAAAGGTCTCATAAACGTGCGCTTCCCTTATGCATCCAGCCGCTTCACTAATGTGAATAGGTTATACAGAAGGGTGGGTTGGTTATATACTCTTATGCGCCTTCCTTCTTCGAACCTTTTGGTATGTATTGCCCCCTAACTATAGATCAGATCCACCAGACGGAGAAACTTCAATTCCGCACTGCTGCTGAGTCGTCGGACTTATCCACCAAGGGATTCGTGGAATTTCTGTGGATTGCGTTGGGGGAAATCTACCAAAGCTAGGCAGATAGATAGACTCCTTTCCCGCTGCTAAGGGCGAGCAAGAAAGAAAATCCAATGATTGTTTTTTAACCAGCGCCCCCTTTTGGGTATGCAGGTACTAAGAGTCCTCTCACTACCAACCAGCAGACATCATCTGGCTGGGTCTTGCCGGTATCAACAACGAGAAAGAAACAACCAAATGGAAACAGCAACTAACTATGGCTCTTGGCCCAGACAACGTCCTAGGCGTAGGGGAGATCGGAGCAAGAGGGAAGGCCTAGACGACGTTTTTATTCCTGGGCTGCAGTAAGTAGATCGAGAGGTCGTTCCGCCCCTTGTCCCCTAAGTTGGGTAATATGTTCTCGACCATTCTTGCTCCAATCTGACCTAGCTGGCGAGCGATCCCAGTTCGCGACAGAGAACAAGACAGCAAGCGAGCGTACCTTTGTTCGCTTCTTCTCCACCAAGCACGGAAGTTTAAGGATAACTGTAGGTCGGTGGCTACCTAAGGAAACTCCGATTCGATCCGCCCCCCGGCTGGGAGGCATCTACCTCATCCCGATCACAAGGAGAGGTTCACTATGATGGGGGTACTTTTTTTTCCCTTCCGGAAAGAATGAAATGCATAGGGGACCATCCTTTTCTTGCGGCATGCTCCTCAGATTTACGGATTCGCAGGGGGCCTCAGGCCCTACTTAGTTGACTGACAATGACAAAGGCTTGCGAAACTAAGTAGCGCCCTTTCCTTTTTGAATAACCCATTCTCATTATCTTTCATAAGTCAAGTAGGCAAACCTATAGGTCCTTAGTAGCGTTGACAAAGAAGAAAAGAGCCGGTTAAAAGACAGCGAATCTTTTTCTTTCTATCTTTCTATTATTTAGATAGAAAGAAAATAATAATAATAGAAAGATCTCTTTTTTATGACTTCTACTTATCGATCCCGGCCCAGAAAAGTGACCGACCAGGGCCCTATTGATGAATGAAAGAAAGGGTTTATGAGCCCTAGCCCTGTAAGCCCACACCTGTGTAGAGTAGATCGTTCAACACCTGCGGCACAAACCTATTTTTGACCTATTGGTCCTAGTATCATAGGCGACCGAACGGCCGCCCCCTAATTACTAGACCGACCTGCTATAATAATTCCATAAACACCTAGCGAAGATATGGCAAACAAATAAAGTAGCCCTATGTTCGGATCTGACAATACCATACCATAATCAAAAGGTACAACGGCCCGAGCGACCAGACTTAACATAAATGTAGCCACTGGAGCCATTCTAAAAAGGGAGAAATTAGCACTACTTGGTGAAATAGGTTCTTTTAGAATCAATTTCAAACCATCTGCTAGAGGTTGTAACAATCCAAACGATCCCACTACATCAGGACCCTTTCGACGTTGCACAAAAGCCATTACTTTACGTTCAGCTAGCACTAAAAAGGCTACTCCTAGTAGAAGTGGTAGAATTATTCCAAGTATTTCAGCTGGAAGAGCTATGTACATTTTCGATTTTCTATTCACTCATGATCTGGCCTGGTCGACCCAATCATGATATTGAAGGATGGGACCTTTTCTCAAAAAACTCCGGATCCCGATAAGAGTTGAAAATGGTGCAACATCGAATCCTGTTACTTCGAATGGAATCTTAGCCCGCCTCACTTGCTTTCTTTACTGCATAAGGGCATAAGCGAAGTCAAGGGATTTCCGTCTAACTAGTGGCTGAGAGTAAGCAAGCTACCTTGAGCGGATCCCACGTTAGCCCCACTTGGTCTCTAACTCGAAAAGTAAATGCTTGAGCTTGAGTGAGAAGGGCCTCCTCGCTTATTGACTTGAACCACTGACCTTTAGAACGAACCTATAGGACAAAAGGAACAACACTAAGGGCATCTGACAAAGAGCAAACAGCTTATCTCAACTACTTGACTTGAGTCCTAGTACTGAAGTCACTTCAGGAGTTTCCCTGAAAGAATAGTAAGGCTGGATGGAATGAAGGGGAAAGGTTTACAAATAAATCCATCAAAGGAACCAAAACATAAAGATAAGCCTAAGCTCTAGGTCGATGTGGTGTAGACGAGCCCCAGGAGCAAAGCGTTCTTGCTCGTTCCTTGGTTGGAAAGGGCAGAGTTCCGGGGGTGGGTCTAGAGCGAAGGAAAGAGATGTGTGGCAGAGGGCAGTTGAGGCGTCGAACGAATTGAGTATGGATCGTAATTAATTGAGCGAAAGATCTGCTCATCGAAAAGTGGTCAACAAGCGAAGGACCTGGAAGGATCGAAGAAAGCGCTAGTAGATCGAGCTGTAGGTGCATGGACTTGGCTAGTGAAGCACAAACCACTCATCTTTCCATAGAGAGTGCTACCCTAGAGTAAGATGAGCGACCCCAGTGGCAACGTTAGTCCCAAGGTTGCTTGCTTACTTCACTAGTCAACGAAGTGCGTAAACAAATAAAGGAACAGCTTGATCATTTGCTCTGACTAGACCGCCCTCCCTAGAGTACGATACTGGTTCGCCATAGGTCCGAAGGGCTGTCTCTTGTGTGCGATGGTTGGGCATGAATGGAGCTTGCTCGGTAGAAAGGAGAGGAAGCGAAAGGGAAGTAGAGATCGAGCGTAGAAATACCAGTAGAACAATTCTTTATTACATACAATTAGTTAAAGGATAAAGCTGAACAGACGCTTCTCGCAAGCAGCAACCATCCATAGCGAGAGGGATCCCTTGTCTTCTAAGCCTAACTTCTTTTTATAGAATAGCACGATAGAAGCCCTAACCTATAGCAAGAGTCTAACCGCCTTCCTGCATTGATGGACTGAAGCAGGAATGAGAATAGCCTAGTCTCCTTATGAAGTGAAGCAATTTTATTCCACCAGCATCAAAATACAAATACACATATTGGGCCTATAAAGACAAAGAAGTCCCTAAATGAGTCCTTTGGGGCCTTATTTCCTTGTCTAACCGAGACCACTAGCAACCTGAAGATGGGCTGGAAGAACTTGGGGCATTTTGGCATCTAAGTCCCTTTTTAGTGGATCAAACTCGTCCTCCAGAATTGCTAGACGACCCAGCACATCCTCAAGCTGTTTGCCGAGGCTCTCAACCTTGTCCAGCTCTTGTTCCGCTTAAGGCCCTTTTATTTAGAGATAGCATCCCTTTGGGCCTCAAGCTCCGTGGCCTGTTCACAGCCTTGACGGGCCCGATAAGGCAGAGTAAGCCTGACGTATCGTGGATCCGATCCAGACTTGATATCTCGGATCCCGAGGATTAGAAGTGGTAGCGGAGTGAGTGGGTGAACTTTCAACTAGACTAGAACAGAGCCTGAAGGTCGGCGACCTCTAGAGGATGAGAGGGATGGAGAAGAGGCAGCTCGACGAGGTGAGACCCGTGGGGGTTTGACCTGGTAAAAGAAAGATTAGAAGGGCGGATAGCGGCTACAGAAGAAAAAGAGATGAGGGGTGACCGCTCAGATGTATAAAAAGCCGTGACAGTCTTAGAGGGGACAGAGAGCGAGATAGCAGGAGAGGGATGAAAGCAAGAAATGCAGTTCGTTTTTCCATATCAGCAGTTGAAAGGAAAAAAATCACTATACTATTTAAATCATTTTTTTTCACGTCTCTAATAGATGCTTGAAGGGAAAGGGATCTGATCTTCTTGCAATTTAGGAAGGTGTTGGGTACTGCTGATGATGATGGTGAGGCATCAAAGAGAGGCTGCAGGTGTTGTTGATGAACAGAGATGGATCAGGTTTATTAGTACCACCAAAGTTGTAGAGACGGGAAGAATTTGCAGTGAATCACTACAATGCTATGAGTACCTAAAAACAAGGCAAGGATACAGTTAGAAACATTTGGATTCTGGGTTTTTACATCTTGTCTATTTCTTAAGTAAAAAAGAAGAAACTATAAATAATACCACTTTTCCTTTTCCACACAAATATATGCTATTCCAACACAAAGACTAATGGTTTCACTGGCAGCAGGCAATGAGCAAGAATTTTCGATTTTAGACAGAAAGGCAATCAATTTCACGGAAATTGCCTTCCAACAAAACAGAAGAGAAGCATCATATCCCTTCACAAGTTTCAATTCCAAAGAAACCAAAATCATTGGTATATCAGAACCCACATCAATTTAATCAATAAATTAGAAAGCCATCTCAGTCTCAGGATAAAAACAGCAAGAACAAGAAAATCGAAGCAGATAAATCCCATGACAATGAAGACGACGAGCCTTTCTTGGTCTCTGCATTTTTCTTCTTCAACGAGATAAAGACGCACAGAATGAATATGAGAATGTTCATCTTCCTCATGGCCTGCCGCTTCAAGGATTGAAATCGGCATCTTCTCTTGCTGTGGTTTCTTTCACTTAATTGTTTGATCGGTTCTTATCTTTCTTCTCTCTCTCTTATCTCTTATCCAAAAGAAAACCACCCACAAGAACCAGAGAGAGTGGTGAGTTTCAGAGTCTCTTAAGTCAATTGTGGGAAAGTGACGGGAAATGGGACACTGAAAAGACCAAATCCATAGTTGGATCTAAAGCTCTACTAGTGAGAGCTACCAACCAAAGGTCCAATGGTAATGATACCATCAGATACATCGCTCCTAGTCGTTTAGCCTTTCGGCCATGCTTACGACTCAACTGAGGACGTGAAGCAGCCCTATAATCAAGCCCGCCTATCCGCAATGCGCTGGATAAACGGATCGGGTTCTCGAGCGTCAACATAAAGTTGTACCACCCTATAGGGTACAAAACGGATTGCACCTTTCGGAGTGAAAGGGGGGACAGATCAACCGTCCCTCGCTTCACACGAAAGCGTTTTGCAAACTCCAAACCTCCAGGCGCAGAAATCAAAGATTTCTGTGGAGAGATCTCAACTTGAAACTTCCGAAGAATTTCAAGGTAAGCTTTGGTTTGGCGACACGATCATCAGCGAGGACTAAATCGTCCCCGAGGAGAGCGTATCGTTTAAACTTTCTACCAGGGTAGCACTGTTCAGCTGCATGCCATACCACTAAATGGTGACATAAGCCAAACAGCGGCCATGAGCTAAGAAACCCGAGGGGTTGTCCAGCAAGGAAGGCGACGTCTCGCGCATCCTTGGTGAACGACACATCGAACCTGTTGAAACACAAGGCCACAGCCACGGCGTGACCAATTTCTTTCCCAAAGAGAACTTCAAGAAGATTCATTAATAGGACCATCGGCCACCTATCTGTGGCAGATTTAAGGTCTATTGAATGAAATCGACCCGAAACTTCAGGAGATCAAGAGGCCAACACTGGTCAAATGTCCCATCCTGAGGGATCAGAGACAAGATCTCAGCAAGCCAAGTGTGGAGAGGTGCCAACAAGCGTTGCTTACAGTAGTTACCTATTGCAAACATACGTCTTTTAGCAGATCCTTCACACGCACAGGAAAGTCGTCCAGAACACAGGTCGCGTACCTGGTAATGTGCCACCTCCAATAAAGGTAGAACATTACTTCGGAATTCTCGTTGGAGTGACATATTGTCAAACCGAGAGTTTTCCTCAGATAAAGCGAACCTAGTGAATGGGACCCAAAGCCGGCGTGACTCCACTCTTGTCATAAAATGACTGAGGGTGGACCAACGTTTCGGTGAGATAAAACTCCTGTATTTCAAGAGGTAAACATAAGATAAGAATAATGAGCGAAGCCGAGAGGAATCTCTCCTCGAAGGTTTCGGACTCATCATCTTACGGAACTTCACGAACACAGTGTCATTTGGGACTGACTTCCAAGTCGGTACGAATCTAAACCCCTGTTCAAAGGGAATAGACCGAACCTGAGGGACATACCGATCGAGGAGAGGAGTTTAGGCACATTGGCGACAAAATCGTCAACGTACGTAAACAACTCTTTCCGTAAAGTCAAAGGGGTAGTGATAGACTCAAACGTCTTCACACTCACTTTCGGAGCGAAAGGTATTACCTTATGAACCGAAAGCAGTGACAAGTACAATTTAACTAACTTGTCTGCCCTTTCATCCTTACGTCGGATCATCTTCCGATGAAACGGAGGAATGATCCGAGGCAAGCCACTGCGTGTAAGGGACACAGCAGTACTCATCTTGATAGGTATCTGATCAGCAGCATAAAACTGCTGAAGAGATAAGGCCGCCTGCAACCAGTATTGGGCTGTAAACAGAAAGCCAGAACCCAACACAAGAGAGTAGAGTGCGCGGCCTAACAGGTAAGCGCCACTTCACCTGCCGCCGATTGGTTGATACTGTTGGTGTTGATCGGTTCTTTTTCTTTCTTTCCTATGCTTAGAAAGCAATGGGGAATATCTGGTTTGACTTGCCTGACACTATAGCGTGGCCTGCTTCAGTTGATCAGAAGTGCAAAAGTCGAGTTGATCTCATACATATAGAAATCCGGAATTGTTGATAAACAAAAACTCACTCAAATCACATGTTCGTCTCGCCATGGAACTCTTTCATCGGAGTCTAATGTAGCAGGAGAAGAATCGTCTAATGAAAGGTCCCATTTCAGAATAACTCCTCACGTCTTCCGTTAAGCGTGCGTCAGTTTCGGGGCGGGGGGCGAAGAGCAGGGATAATTGTAGTAGAAAGAACAACTGCTCTCGAATCTAGCTATTTCTTATTTCTTACCGGAACTGACACGCTACGCCCCTTGGTTTACTCATAGCTTTATGGCTTAGCCGCTATCCTTGAAAACATACTGCTTTTCCGCCTTAGGACTAGGACTGGCTAGGTACTTGCCATCTATCTAATAGCATCCGAGAATGCGCTCTTAGCCATTTTTTTCAGAAGCGGAGAATGCCCTGAGAGAAGGGCCTTGCCAGAATATGAATCGTCGGTTAGGTTTTATCCGAAAGATTGGAAGAACCTTGAACCCTATCCATCAGTAAAAAACAAATACCTGCGATGCGAGGCGACCATTGAATAGAGGTCAAGCCCTTACCGCTACGTCCCTTCCTACGGTCAGTAAGATTCACCTTGTTCTCGTTAGTTCATCTTTGATATGTCCTTGAGTCCAATGAGGCTAAAGAGTGAGAAGTCTTAGACTCCAAGAGCTGCAATGCATATCTAGTCTAATTGATAGGTTTCCGCTTCTGCTTATCCGCTGTTTTATCCGCTCCTCCCTCGGTAGAGCTCATTTTAGAAGGCAGACAGAGGTTGCCTTACCTATGATACAAAATCAGACTGGAGGAGCCCCCAGTTTGAAATGTAGATTTCAGAGAATGTAACCGAGGTTATTAGAGTAAGTGGCGGGCTGCTCTCTAGGGTCTCATTCATACATAGAGTAGTGCGGTAGTGTTACGACTGATGAGGTAGAATAGTTTTCAATGTTTCCATTCCGGAATGCGCGACCAAGTAATAAATAGACACGTTTACCGAAACTTAGGTATTTGATTGATCCGTTGTAGCTTAAGCCAAACACTCGAACAGTAGCATTGACTACTATGATTGGAGCTGTGATATTAGGCTATGGCCTTAGGTGAATCAGTCACAATATAGGGAATTTTGCTAGAATTGATTCTCTTTTACTTAGGCTACTGCTATTGATAGTTTATTGTCTCTTCGATAGAGGAAAGAAGGGAGGATTAAACCAAGATGCATCTTTAATAGGATACAGAGACTTTGTCAATATTAAGGGATTTTCTTTTTTACGAAAATCAAAATACACGTACTCATAAAGACAAGGGGACCCCTTTTGAACTCAAGTCAAAGTCCCCTTATTCCATTTCGTCGTTGCAAACAATAAGTCCAGCCAATCAACTAGATCTAATATCATGCCCTTTAGGTATTAGTAGTGTCGGCATAGGATAATCAGATTCCTAGCCTTTCTTTCGATTGAATCGATAGTTCCACCACCCGGCATAAAGGAATAGATTTGTTTCCCGGTTGGTCCTTCTTTAGTGGCCAGGAAAAGGAAATAGGTCTGTCTTTGTAACCTACATCGTCCCAGGAATAAAAAAGACTGAGTTTCATTGCCTGCAGGGAAAGAGATGCCCCTTTTTATCCAAGAAGATCAATGGCAACTGGCACTTAAACTATATATCCCTCAAAACTCTCTTACACGAACTCCTATGTTAAATAGGCATTAGCAATAGAGGGGAACTCCCAAGAGAACTGGATAGTTTTATCACTGAAGTCGAAATAGATGGCCTTAAACCATGTTTAGGAACAAAAGAAAGTCCAAGTGATCTCTCGTTCTTGGGGAAGCGACTCTTCTCCAGAACCTTGAAAGGCATGCTATCAGCCTGAAAAGGACCAGCGATGGTGTCTGCCCGATCTACTCGTTCTTATGGGCGAGCAGTCTCACTCCTCGTAGCGTAGAAAGAGGATAGTCGTCCTTGAGAAACTGCAAAGAAGACGATTCGCTACAGCACCTGGCGCATTACCTAAAATGACTATTCTGCATTTCCATTCTTTATTTCCTATAAGAACTCTTCCTCGGACTCTTCTTTACTTTTAAAAAGTGTTTACCCTCAATTAGGAAAAGTAAATCATTCCCCCTACCCTTCCATTAAATGATTTTTCCTTCGTCACTGCCTTTCCCGTAGCTTGCTAGCAATCTATCTGTGAGTAAGCAAACTAGTGAGATCTCAAGGTTAAGATAGTTTTAAAACGGATTTCCTTTCGTAAACGTCAATTTCTTTTGTTTCATTTTCCTTGAATTCAAAGGGATTTCTTTCCCAAGGTTTTATCCCTAAATGCCCGCACTAGTCTCAGGGACATGCCCATTGAAGCGTGCCACTCCATTCAGACAGGAAAAGACATTTCGTTAAGGGTGCTTTACAACACTTTCACTTCTTTTTCCGTTGGGCGGAGTCAAGTGACCTCTTCACTCTACTCATGTTGATGTATCTGCTTCCTATCCCTTGAGATAGTGCCTACATGGCTACATGGTATAATTCTTCCTAAGAAGCCGAGCAAACGTAGCTCCTATTTCGGTTAACGAGTTGGTACTGCATAAAAGAGTATGGATTTCTTAATAGTTGGTTGTCTAGTTTCTAACTAATTAGCTCTCGACGAACCGCCTTATCCCTTTAAGGTAGGTGCTGCTCCGGGAGTCTCACTTAGTGAACGTAGTTAGGAAAGAGAGTTTTCCATCATGTTTATGGAATTTCATATCCCATAGTAAGGAGTTCTTCTATTGAATGAGGTCTTTCTCGTTTGAGCTCATGAACGGTCACTGGCTTAATAATATAAACCCCAGCTAGCTTCTTTGCCAATTAGCTACCTTCCCTTACATATAGGCTGGTTACGAAATTTCTTTGTCCTTCTGACAATGCGTCTAGTCCTGTGCCTTCAACCTGCGTGGTTCCGGTCAAGCAAGAATTCTGGGAAATGTTGCTATCAGAGCTAACTCTAGAGCTATGACTTGCTTTCTCTTATTTCTCTGAAAGGTCCAACCTAAAGGATGAGTACTCCATATCTTTTTAGGCTCGTAGTTTACCAGAATCAAGACCGAGGGGCATCTGAACTCTCTTATTCTACTGAATATTGATGTCCAATCGTCCAATCAGCGATTGAGTTCTCCTTTCCAATGGGTCATCAGTATCGGGTAAGAAGAAAGAAGAGGAGTTTCTTATCTATATCCACGGTCAAGCCAATCGGCATGCTTTTGACTTAGAAATTGTTCTTGTTCAAGTAGATGTCGGCATTTCCGCTGCAGTTGATGGAGAAGCATTGAGCAAGGCAGTCTTTGCTGTCTTAGCTACAATCTCTGCCCTTCACTTCCTCTCCTAACTACTTTTGAATGATTGGCCTAAGCGCTTTCTCCAAACACTAACTTCAAAAAAAAAGCCAGTAATCCTGGTACTTCATTCCTTTCCAAGAGCTTCACTCCGTAATCAGAATAAGTGAAAACTCCCCTTCCTTCGATATCGTACCGAAGTGATTCCTAAACCCTTGTTTATGTCCTAGTTTATGTTAGGCAATAGACTCTTGTAACTTCAGTAAGTCACTCAGTTGGAAACTCCCTATTTCTATCTGAGCTTCTTTCTTCGAGCCTTGTCTCAGGTTCGTTCCTTAGCCCAGTGGTTTATGCCCTTGACTCCTAGTCTTATTAGAGTATTAGTTAGTCTGGTACCTTTCGTTCCTAACTGTAAGAGCTTATTCGAGCCGTGTCTTAAGACTTGACCAACTCTCCTAGCGTCTAGTCTTTCCTCTGCAACATCAGCTGCAGGAGAATCCGCTGCAATAGAGTTATCCCCCGAGCTTTGTTTTGGTTTACACTCTTTTTGACCCAGGTTTTTAGTCTCGTCCCTATCCGATTTACTATCGTACCTTCTAACCTCTACTTCAAGGAATCGAATTTCCTTTTCTTAGGTTTATGCTACCCGCTCCAAGCCCTTCGAACGAATAAAAGTCTACAAGCTAAGGTTATTAGAGAGATGCCGCTAGAGGTATAGTTCTTAAAAAAAAATAGAATAGAAAGGAAAAGCAAGGAAAGATAGGCAAACGAAACAAAGGCTTTGAACTTCGCTGAGAGCGTGGGGGTTAGGTTCTCTGTGCACTATCGGCCTAGTATAGTAGCACCAGCTGGGATCATAAAGCGGATTGGGCTAACGGAAAGGGAGTACTCATGGGGAGGTCCCCGGTACACGCATACCTGCATAAAGTATGAACATAGACCGGGGGAGGAGCAGTGGTACGGGTAAGAGGGACAAGTTGACGAATTAAGAAGCAAGTAGAGCTAAGAGCCTTCGGCTTGAGCCTTTTCTGAAAGAACCGAGTCATAGATCTAAAAATCTTTGTTTTCTGTCTTTCCAGTCCTACAGCTTCTCTAGCTTAAGCAGTCAATATCTGAGATTGATGATGTAACTGACGTGGGTCTCACGATGCCTTATCTATCCAAGACAGAATGCCATGATTGGACAAGGCATCCCAACATTTGGAGAAAAAGAGAACATCCGATCATTCTTCGAAAGAATCGAAACGTTTGCGATACCCAATTTCATGAAACTTCGCGTTCGTCCGCTTCATCTGGCGTTATAGCGAATTTCTGCTTTCTTTCTGTCTTTTTTTAGACAAGCATAGCCGTATCTTAGCTCCCGTTGAGACTCAATCTTCCAATGGTTTGCATGCGGGAACACAAATCAGAAATTGAGAAAAAGAATCCTTTTATGTTATCGGATATGAGAGGAGCTTACTTAAGCAGACCTACGTTAGATATATATAATAGGTTTAGTCTTATATCATCCCATAACCTAAGCAATTTCAATATATAATAATATCATTCTACGTATAAGGAAATGCGCTTTATATTGAATGGGCTTCAGAAACAAGGATTTCAGATAAATAAAAAGATATTGGTGTTCATTAAGAAGAATCGTGCAACTTTCGAAAAAAGTAGGTCTTCTTATGCCTGGAAAACTAGCACACGTGAATCTGAAAGAAGCCTACGACTATCTGAGGATATCTTATTTCCAGAATAAGGCTATAAAGGAAGCATGTAGCCTTAGTGTTCTCTTAAAGGAATTAGCTAAGCGGGTGCAGGCAGCTAGGTATGAAGAATTCATAATCAGGCTAGCGTCCGAATCATCTCCCACTGACCGTCCTATCCTGTCCTGTCGTCCTCTTTGCTACTAGCTACACAAGACCTGTTAGTCTAAAGACTAGCTTGAGCACCAGCAGCTTCACAAGTCGAAAACCTCTTCTATTCTATTTTTATGTTATAGCCGCGACAGCTGTGATAGTAAGAGTAAGCATCCAACACCCAAGGCAAATAGCCTGTCTCTTATTTCGATCTTTGCTTTCTTCAGTTTCACCTTCTTCGTGCGCGTCTCTAACCAGATCTGTGCTTTCTGTTGTTGTCATATCTCCATGTGTGAAAGGTTCAAATACAACTGGGACGTCACCTGTTTTGGCTGAGTAAATACCAGTCCCTAAAACCAATAATGGCATAAGTTGAGGTGCTATTTGCGCGGCTTGCATTATTACATCGACTGTGAGATCTGTTCTGATTTTCTCTCTAACATTCTTTATAATAATTCTCATTCTAGGATTAAAACCCTTTATTTGACTACTCAATTTAGGATTCATCGTTCTTATAGATATAGGATCTTGTGTCGCTTGGAGTTTCGGGAAAAGGCTAAGGCGAATCCAAACAACTAGTTCTCCTGAGGGAAGGGCTTATCCCTAAAGAATGAATGACCTATTTTGCTTTCTTTTAGAACCAAGGCCATAATATTGATGAAAAAGATTATAAAGCAACAAAGGGCCCATCATCCTATGCACACGAGCGGCTATATGAATCCTTCAAAGCTTTCAAGAAACCTTTTGAAATTGCATCCCTGAATGAAAAGATCTCTTCTCTCTCCCTAACATCTGAGGGTTCTGAGGGCTCTTCCTCGTCTTCAACTCATTCCGACACTGTGAGATCCTAGGGTCACGCCTTAGTCCGAAGAGCTATAGGGCTTTAGGGCATTATTAAGAAATGTGACTCTCCACCTATTTCATTCTGTCTTTACTCTCCTTCTGCGCTTATAGTATATAACGTAAGACTTTGCTGGCTCCGAGCCATCTTGTTAAGTTAAGGAAAAGCGGCTAGGATCTACCTAGCTCACTGAGCAAGCAGGCCCCAAAGATGAGAACCTGCCCAGGAACAACCGAAACCTCATACGCGCCTGACAGCCCGTGGAATGGTTGAAGGTAGCTCTCGCTCGCATGTGCGTTCCTCTAGTACTTCCTCAACCTGATCGTTCTGATTGAAGTCCGAACTAATTGGCAAGATATCCTTGCTTCATCCGATCTTCTTCTTCTAGGAGCATCCGATCAACATCTCCTTCTATTTCGATTTTCCTTTAGAAAAATCTAGACGCATCTCAAACTTCGATTTCAGATTAGTTTGCCATTGAAAGAAAGAAAAGATCAAGAATCAGAAGCGCCTTCAAGCAGAATCAAGGATTGAGTCGCTGGTTCACTCCTCCAATCAAGTGGTCCAGCCTGAAAGCCAATCCCCGAGAACCCGACAACTCGGCTAGCCCGGATCCATCTCATAGGCTTCTTTGGTGGCTTTCCCCTTTCGCTACTTTCTTAAGATTGAAATGGAAGTCAAGGAACCTATAGACAAAACGCTGGTTTGACTCATCTAGATCAAAAAAAATCTTCCATTGGCAGCCATCGATTTCAGAGCCTAAAACCTGCAAAGCGAGCAAGTTTAGAAAGGAGGGACTCATTCCAATTCCACCCGCCGCTTGGATTGCTGAAATCGCTCAATTGAAGCCAAACCGGGTACCTCGATAGAGTCTATTGAGATGCCAGTCAACGGTTGGCAGGGCTTGTTATGCCCAAAACAAGGCTTTTGATAAAGGATTCTCGGAAGAATTGGCAGCCTTGCCTTTCTTAAAGTTCGAAATCCCTATCCAAGCTGATCCAACTCGGATTTGACTTCATCTCCAACCCCAGAACCAAAAACCTCCCTGGAGCTTGGTCATCCCAGATGAGCTACGAAGTTTGGCATTCGTGAGGACGCAGCCCTGTCAGAAAGGGCATTCTCGCTTATCTGTATATGAAAATTTGAGAATTGAGTCACCGCGGCAGAGTTTCAATCGAAATAGTGATTCTTTGGCCAGGTTTGCTTATCCAACCCTCGAGGGCATCTCATTAGGTCCCTTTCAAAGGCCCGCCTAAACCCGGCCTTGCAACAAGGAACCTAGACAGAAGAACGGAATCGTAGCCGTCAAGCTGACGTCTGAATATCTCATTCATAATCCGACGAGGAGAAAAGGGCGGTTTCATAGCTCTAGCTTGCTGCGTCAACTGGCCCTTGGTCATCCTTTCTGTGAGGTAGCTTGTCTCCTCCAGCTTGTCTGGTTAACCGGGCTACCTATTCAAAGATGAACTAATTGCCTTTGGTTTCTTCTAATGGCAGGCCAGTGCCTCCTCTATTCCTGCTTTCCGGGGTACCTCTTCATCTAGTATCAGACGATTCGTTAGACGATTCTATTGATTTCTTCTCGGTGCAAAACAAAGGGGTCTATCCCTAGGACTCTTTCTCGTGAACTAGGGTCAGTCAAATAAATAGATGGATCGCCCTTTCCTGTCCTGGAAGTTGATCCCCGTTGCCCAAAACCAACAAAGGTTCTAAGAGTCAAGTAAATGGTGGGACCTCCTTCCGGGAACTCCGATTAACTTATCTTATTGAGCCTCTCTCCTAGGGTTGGTTTTCTCATCTGACCCTAAATCATTCTTAAACCTGAGTTAAGTAGCTCTCTTGTTCTTGGCTGCTAGACGAGGAGCTGGGTAGAGAGATAATAGATCTTCCCCCTAGGATGGTAGCTTCTATTCCTTGATTGCCCCGTAAGTGAAATAAGGGATTCTAATGCTTCTTGAAGCCAAATAAGGGCATAAACCACTTACTATATAATAGAGTCTTGAGTGCCTTCTCTTCGGAAACCAACTAAGGCAACTCCGATTGAATGCGGAATCCCGCTAGCCATTATTCGTATGAACTCCTAGATCCATGAAGGACATGGGCATCTGTAAGCCGGTGTAGCAACTAAGCGGTGAATCGGTTGTTTTTTCTTTTTTATTAAGGAGTTATGTGCGCGCTGCGCCCCTTTTGTTGGAGCGCTTTGCTTGACCTGATCGTTGTGCCAAGGGCTGGTGGTGCCTTGAGCTGCTCTGAGTTCCGTTTGCCGGGCCCTTGACGGTAGGCTATACAGCAGGCGTCAGACTTATGCTGTGCGCTGCCAACAACTGCGATTAATTCTTGGCTTCCGCTAGTAGGGCTAAACAACTGGACCATTGAGTAACCGCTCTGTAAGACTACTGAACGACTAGTCCGTGGGGCTAGACCATTGTTCCACGGGGATTCTTACTCCACTGCGGATACTGACCTTCTTTCTTTGAGGAGCACAATCAACAGCACTTCCAACGCCTTCATCGGAGAAAAAGCGGGCAAGGGAAGTCGCCGGGTAGTACTCTAGGGTCATTTTCTTCCCCCTTACCCAACTGTGGGAGAAGAAGGATTTTGGAAGCCTCCTACGGTTTGATGATTGCTTTAATCAAGAATGGGTTATGCTCATCGTGCCCTTCTACGAACGAGGGAACCGATTCAAACTATGGCCACCGCTACGAGATCGTCCGGTAAAGACATAAAAAAATCACCCAGTGTCGAAATGGCGATTGAAGCGTCGGAAATAGCCAATGCGCTCATATCTCGATGCACAGAACCCACTACCACTACCTTTTCGATAACAAAGCCCTCGACCAAGGGATTAACCCGAAATGAGTGATTCATGCCGCTGGCTGCCCACCTCTTTCTTTCGAGCCTAGGCTTCTGTTGGATGTCGCTTAGTTTATATGTCCATCTTTTCCCTTAAACCAGAGTTTTTCCCTCGAATAAGTGGAAATACATAAACCACTGCCTGTAACAGGATTGCTAGTTGGCCCCCTTTTAGCGATATCCCTTTCAAACATGAGTAGGAGACTTCTAGTTGAGAAAGTCGTTGACTTGTAAGCCGTAGTCTTCGATTCTTGCCTTGGCAGAGTAGATGACTTCCCTTGCTGAATAGAAGAGGAAGCTTCTGCCCCTCTTCCTTCTTTCGGGAATCGATTTGACGTTCAACTTTAGCTAATAGCTAGCCTAATCAAAGAGGCTATATCAAAGGTCTGGTGACGGTGAGGTATTGTAAAGCTCCCACACTCAAGTCCTATAGAGGGTAACTCCACCTAGGGTATAATATATATTACCGGATTCCCTTACTAGTTTCATAGCAGAGACGAAAGAAGATAAAATAAGGGCAGGTGGCTAGGCTAGTGCAAGAGTCCAAGTCGGGAGCGTCTAGTAGGTTTTGGATCAAGGATGGGCTCTTTCTCACCAGAGAGAATAGCCTTTACGTGCCCAAGCTTGGAGACTGAAGGTAATGAAATTAAGGTAGTCTCATGCGGCTGCTCAGCGCCTATACCAAAGAAAGCGCTCAAGTCTATCCTTCTTCTTGTCTTGCACTTAGTCTAAGGGGAGAAAGTTACGTTAATTGCTTAGTTCGACAGGAAGACGAAGGTGTTGAGTGCTAACGAAGAGATGACGGAACGATGGCTTAGTCGTTAGACTCTGGAGCTTAGAAAGAGCGTGGAATGGAAATAGCAAGCGAGTAGAAGGTTCGGTCATCAATGCTGGCACTCTCGGAAGTGCTTCTTTCTTTTTTGCCTATTCACCCGAACCGACAGACTTTTTTTTTTTTTACGTTATCTCGGTTCCTTCTACTCCGTCAAAGCAGCTCTTCCAACTTCCTATCTGACGTATATAAAGAAGGTATAAGGCGCTAATCCGCTTCTCCTCTTTCGTGTACTTTTGGTTTGGGATTGGTTGCTGGAAGAGAGGTTTTCGGGGAATACGGTGAAAACTCATCAATTCAAGGGGATTGAAAGTCACTACCAGGTTCATAAGACGCAGTCAAATCTGGTGCTGATCCGGCATATTCATTCTTATCTGGAAGAATTTTTTTGGCTTGCGTCTGATTAGCTAGTTGGTGAGGATGGCACTGGTTTCGGCTTGACTGCTTTCCTTGGTTTCCTTTTGGGGGATAACTATGTTGCCTTAAGTTAGCAAGGTAAATGGATTTCGGAAAGAAAGATCCCACGTCCCATACGAAAGAAAGACCAGGCGATAAAGAATAAAGAAAGAAGGCTATGGGGAAAGATCCCAGACCTGGCTCGCTCCAGGCAAATTCAATTCCGTCAAACCCTCTTGCATAGGAAAGGGTATCCCTCCCACAGACCTCTGTCTTGGTCGCCCCTACTTATTTTCTCGATCAATCTTTCGTTTTCTCACGTGCTCTCGCGGCGTGATACCCCATTCACTCTGGTGCATGTCTCCCGGGTAGTCTTTTCCCGTTAAGAAACCGTTTTCGTCTTTCCGTCGTCTTTTTTCTAAGTGGAAGAGAGGCATGGTTGAGTTGGGGTCTAGTCTTCTGGTTCTTTCTTCTTGCTTGTCGTCCTGCCTTCCTTCTATTGATCTAGGTCCCTTTCTAGTAGGAGTAGCTTATCTCTTCCTTTTCTTCTAGTGCTTAGCGTGCTCTTTCTGTCTGAGTAAGATAAGGGAGTAGTATGCTGCTTCCTCCCCTTGGGTATCCAGGTTGTAGTCCCCTAGCTTTATCCTTTAGTCGTTGAGGGAAAAACCTTCTGAGTTCCCGAGGAAAATGCTCTTTCTTTTCCTTTTATTCGAGCGAGGGTTGCAGGTGGAGAACCGGCCTATGGCTTGCGGCTAAGTTCCCATTTCCTTTTGCCTTGATAATGTGAAAGGACTCAATTCCTTCTTTCTCTTTCTTGGTTGCAGTTGCTGCCCTTGTTGGTTCACGAGCTCTTGCTTTAGTTCTTTTCATTTCGTATATAGTGATGAAGCGAGGTCCTTTTCTTTGAGGTCTTGGACCATGCGCCTATCGTGACGTGAAGGGTTTTTTCCTTAAGGTGGTTCAATATCTTCTCTTATCCCGTAGAGCAGTCTCCTAGTCTATTCGTTATGTCCGCCTCTCTATCATTTAGTTGCAGATTCAAGTGGAAGGCTTTTCAGTCTTTTCCATTTTTTGTTTTAGCTGTTCTTCTCGCAGCAAGAAAAGCGAGTGAACTGACTTCCGTTCTGGCTTGGCTTGAATGCCGTTGGCGAATCTTCCTCTTTTTCGATTTAGATAAGCCTTTGTTTTTTCGACTGTACTGGATCTCGGGGAAAAGAAATCACCTTCTAAGGTCAATGAAAAACTGACTTGATTTGACCCGTTAGATTAGACTCTTCTTGAAAGACGGTTCGGTCAACGTTGAGGACAACAAACTCCTCTACAACATTCTTATTTCATCCTTGAGAATTGTATATAAACATGGCTATCCTCCCTAGGGTAGGGGCTTTCGCCTTCACCAAAGAATCACTTAGTAGTGTAATTCGAAGATCTTTCCTAATGGATGATGAGTATTGTGCTGTCATGATTCAAATGGTTCTTATTATGTTGGGGGGGTGCCGCCGAAGGTTGTTTAATGTACCATCTGTGCAGACTAGTGGCCCTTCAGGGGAATATAGAATCGGCTCTCATTCCTGCTTGAATTCAAAGGCCAATCAATCTTATGAAAGAGCCCAGCCTCGGGTCGGATCTCATCTTACTAGATGAAGGAAAGGCTAAGAGCGCATTCTATGCCTAGTGGTTTTGGGAAATGGGCAATCAGTTAACTCCCAGAGACCTTTTGGCTCGCTCCGCCCCTCTTTAGCTTCAAGGCGCGACTTTCTGCTTCAAGGCAGCATTAGCGAGTGCAAGTCCCTTTCCTTCAGTAGGAAGTCAATCAGTAGGCAAGCCGAAGGATTGGCAGAGGGCTCATATTCGAAAACGTCCAGAAAGACCCTATCTCTTTACAGAACACGCAAAGACATTGGATGGGCAAATGTTAAGGGCAAAGAAGTTGTGTAGTAGGAAATAGAAAAGTCAGTTCGCAGAGGCAGCTTGGCTAAGGCAGGGTACATGATCATCAGAAACTTGTCAGTGAATCTTGGTTTCTCCTTCTTTGAAAGAAGGAGTTGTTGGCTCTGATCTGTAGCATCGGATTTCATAGCAACGGTTATTCAGCTAAGACCGGATTCTGTAGCAGAGGAGAGCAGGAAAGAGACAACAGCGGTTATTCTAATGGCCCTTCAAAAGGCGTATTCTGATTCACTTTGCCCAATAAAGGGAAAGGGATATGCACAATAGGGATTGCTGCTTCCACTGCGCTACCTTCCTAAGCCCTTACTCTTTTTCCTTTGGCACCTGCCTTGTCAAAGTAGAAGATGTGGCATTAGTTCGAATTTCTTACAGTGGCGAATCCGTACTTACTGATAAGCTAATACCATAAAGGAAGGTGCGGGGAATAGTTCTGGTCTCTTGCCGGCTATGAGCAATAGGGAGAGCTCTTTCCGGCGAATTATTGATTCAATAGCTGCCTATTCTTTCTGCTCTTCCGCTTCAGCTGAGGCCGATGTAGGAATAGAGAACGGGACTCGATTTAACGTATCAATATACATTTCCTTTCCATCAACTAAAGTCTGTTCCTTTCTTCCGTAAAAATGAAATGGCAATAACTCATCTCGGGCAAGAACCCAACAAGGCTCCTTTCGTCGATTAATAAATTCAACACTGGAGTGCAGCGATTTGTAGCCTCACCCTAAGGGAGATTGTTATCTAGTTATGAGGGAAGGGATATAGTAGCACCATTAGAAACATCAGCTACTAAAGCTACCACTTCCTCCCTTATGAAGTTCTCTTTTATCAAAGATTTCTTTGGCTTTTTCTTGCACCAAAGGCCGTTGTAAACAATATTGTTTGAGTCTGAAATTGGCTTATTATGAAGTCTCTTTCCGGGGATTTAGTTGAAAATAGGCTGCATTTCAATGAATTATTGAGGGGGGAACGAGTCCCGGACTAACCTTAGTCCGCTAGTTTGACTAAAGATTTTGAAAGCTAAGCTGGAAGGAAGTCAATTCCAGCAAAGACACACTCAGGAGAAATTCGCTTTCAATTGAAGAGAAGGCCTTACTAAAGAAGGCTCCTATCCAACCTTTGACCACTAAGAGAAGAGGTTAGACGCACATGTGTGGATCAACAACTTTTTTTTGGCCCCCTTTTCACTAATTGCCACTAATAGGATCGACTGTACGACTAATAAGGAGTCCCTTTGTCTATCAACCTTTTCTATATGTCGATAAACACTTCCCATTTTTCTATGATACATGAAGTGTTGGCTGTCTGCCTTTTACCTTTCAGCTTTCTCTTTCCTTTGGTCTCTTAGGGAACATCACTTCCTATAATCCCGTATCAGCGTTTTCTCCGATAAGGTTAGTTGAGGGCCGGAACCTAAAGATAGGGTCCCGACACTTCCTTTTGAGTTTCCAAAGCGAAATTTCTGTTGATGTTCCTTTAAATAGGATCCCGCTTTCTTGTTGCACTGGGTAGATCGGAACCATTAAGCGAGGTGCCCATAAACACGAATACTCCTGTCCTTCCCCCGGAAAAAGGGAACAAGAGGAAGCCTATCGAAAGGTGGATTATGGCAATTGCTTTCTGTATATTCATCGCCTTGAGGCCTGGTCTTTATTGTTTCTACTTTTTCCTTCCCCTGAAGCAAGCAGGCAATCTCACATCAGGAATTTATTCTACGGTACCCTTCTGTGATCACTAAACGTTCTGGACCAAAAGGGATAGCTGCTATTGAATCCAAGCCGATTGAATCAGAAACCGAAACCGCTGCTGTTGGTCTTACCGGTGTTTTAGTATGAGTACTCGTAGCCGCTCTTAGTACTAATCTAAAGCACAGAGAAGACGCTCTAGGTCTCCAGACCCCTCCTCAATCTGACCTGGATCTGACCAATCCGGACTCGCCCAGAAGAGAAGGATCAAGTCCCCCCTTCGTCAGTCGTCTTGATCCGCCAGACGATCTTCTTGCAGAACCTTGAAGAGGCTTGATGGGAAAGAGAAGTGAAAAAGGAGAACAAATGGAAGGTCTCTCTCTACCTCACAAGCTCTTGGATCCCATGGCTAAGGCTGACTTTCTTTGATGGATTTTGGGTGAGGGTAGAGGAGCATGGATTGAATATCATAATCTCTCCAAACAGTTTAGAAGACTCCCTCCCTCATTTAGAGATGACGAATTGATCTCCTGGTCCTTTCGAACCAGATATTTCAAAACCTGGCCAGTACGGAATAGATCTTTGACGGTCCTAAAGTAGATCAGGAGGAAAGTCCTATTTTCGTCCAACCTTGAATTGAGTCCCCTCCGGAGAGAAATGCCCCCTCTTCTTTGCCCTGTATTGAATACCAGGGAGGATCACTCACCTGAATAAGCCTTCCCTCTACCCCCCGGTAGATGTCTTACCAGGAAGAGATATACATGGCAGCTAGCTGAGAACCCGAATGAATCTCCTGCGCCCGTAGATTCAAGATTGATTGTTCAACCTAGTTTCTCAACCTAGAGAGATTCAAATAGTATTGAATGGGGGGAGAAACCTGCTAATAGTCCTGGGTGCCTATCCTACAGAATAGTAATCCACATTAGCAGTGGGGTAGAAATGTTGAATTGTTAAGTGGTTTTATGAAAGGATGCAAGAATTCGCCCTATCACGTAAGACTCGCCCTTATAGCTTATGCGGGCGCACACTCGCTGGAAGTAGACCCATCCCATTCGGGAACCAAGCAATGCCTGCCTTGCTAGCTGCCGCGATGAAGTGGGAACCAAGCAGTCGACCATTCACCGCACCTCAAATTCGAAACCAAAAACATCTGGCGATCGACAGCGCCTTATTTGTTTTACAACCTAACCTGCCGAAAACTTGAACGGAATCGAAGTTTCTTGGCCGCTCCTTCTCTCAACCTCAAAAGGTTTTGATTGACCCGTAGACATAGACAATTGGGGCTTTTAGCACCCTTTTCCTTCCGTTCGGTGAATCAACCTTGGCATTACCTAAATGAAATATCCAATTCATAGAGAAAAATGACTCCGCGGATTGGCTATGGGATAGGAGGCCTATACATCCACTTTCATAGCATAGCAGGCATTGCTCCGCTGGTGTGTTACTGGAATAACTGCTGTATTACTTTCTTTTGTATTGTCTCTTAGCAAGACCTTATCAAGTAGTTGTTCTTTTAAGCTTTCCTTTGTGTTGTGACTTCTTCTCTACAAATGGTAGAGCCACAGGTCAGTAGAGCAGGTGTATCGTTTTCATAGCAGGTTCATTGCAGGCATAGCAGTTGTATGGCTTTTCTAGCCTAGCTTTCACTTCTTCTACAGACATCAATTTCTCGTCGTCCAGGCGATTAGATCAAGAGAAGACCGATAAGAATGGTATTAGATGGGTGTCTTCTCGATAAGAAGAAGGACTTCTAGTAGTGGAATAGGAGTCAGTGCTCAACTAGTCCTGAGACTATAGCTCAGTCGAACTGAGAATCCAAGTGATCGGTACAGTCCTCAACACGACATTTCTTTTCTAAGGCAACGTCGTTAGCAAAGACCCGGATTGAATCACGATCAAGAGGTTCCTATCGGTCAATGAAATGCTCTAAGGAATGAGAGATGAAGGTGGACAAGTCAATTCCTTCTTTGAAAGATGTTTGCTTAGCCCCGCTGGGAGTGGGATACACGTAAACTGCTGGCAGCCTTGATTGCATATCTTCCCCATGGGTGAATAGGGTAGAAGCTTGGCCCGCGATTGAAAGCATTCCTGCGAGCATCTGTCCTTTAGAAGGAAATTCTGTCTCGAATCGTAGGGGAGGAGCAAGACGAGTTCATTAACGTGCAAGAGAAAGCGATCCACAAGAGGGTTCGTTCATCTAACACTTACCCACTATCGGCTGGCTTCAAGCAACTATCGATGTAGACTGAGAACCAATTGTATAAGGTTTGACTATGTGTGATAATTTGTTTACAATTTGATCACATACTCGATTTACCTAGGAAGTCCTGTGAGAGCAACAGCAGCTGGAATTGGACCGAGGGGTACTAATCCTTCAGACTGTCTCAATCCAGGTAACTCTTACTCCATTACTTACTGACAAACGGATCCAGGTAGCTCAGATCTAGCTAGGTTAGACGGTTCGGTCTTAGATGGTTTGCTTGGTCTAGTGTGTTAGGGATAGCTGAACAGAGCAGAACGACTTCTCGCTGTGTGTCTAGTAGAACCCGAAGCATTGACATTGAAAGAAAGAAGTCAATCAAGCATTGAAGAAAGAACAAAGACAAGGATTTACCTATAGGAGAATCCTGTCTAGAATCATCGACTACTCGAAAGTCAACTCATCTCGGAGCATGGAAAGAAGGATCGATGGACAGAGTACTGGAGAGAAAGCCTATGGTCTCTATGCCTGCTGAAGTCAGCTATTCATTTCCAGGTATTCCGTGTCTGGTTTGATAGAACCAGGAGTGGGAGATGGGGTCGATTAGTTGACTAAGTAGAAAAATGAGACTTCTAAATGAGTTGGTACCGGCCTTTTCCTTTTCTAGTAAAGCTACTACGTACCTTTTCGCTTTTTCTTTCACAACTCTTTCTGTCACAACGGGACTCATGCGGATCTAAGCTCTCGAAAAACCTTCCTTCTTCTACTATTGATCTTGTCGGCTAGCTCTATTCTAACTTGACTGACTTCCCTCGGCCTTCCAAGATTGAATTTATCCTTCCTCCCGCTCGTAGATTAACGTTGTCAGTTGCGGATGACATTTCTCTTCTGTCTTCTTCTTTCTTTCAGACCCTGGCAAATGTGGTTGGTACGCAATCTCGGGTTCCATACTCGGGTTACCAAGCGAAGCGCTCGGTCCAGTTCTAAGGCTAGGTCCAGCCCCAACACTATCTCCGGTTCCAACGCTTCAGGCGTCAGGCTCAGGGAAAGCAGATTAGTTCGGTTCACTAGGCGAAGGCGAAGCAGAAGTCGTAAGACGCTTTCGTCACATAGAATTAGAGCTACTCGCATGAAAACGAACTACTCGCTAACAAAGACTTGCTTTTGCTTTCCCTAAATTCAAGTCTCGTCTTGTCCAACGCTGGTGCAAATCGAGATCAAGAACAACGTTAGGTCGGTTCATAAAGAGATTGGGTCGGAAAATCCACCTTCTTCCCGGGCGAACTCCCCGGAGAATGCTTCCCAGGCGAATACCCCGGTGGACTTTCCAGAAGAATTTGAATCAGGCGAGTCAGCTTCCTCAATTGCAGTTGAAGAAAGGCGAGAAAGAAAGGTTGCCTACTACTAATAAGGGCGGGTAAGAAAGAGAGGTGAGGTGACTAGTTTAGTAACTTTATTCAATCTAAAAGGTTGGCTAAGTGCCCTATCCGCCTTGTTGTGAAAGGGGGCATCCACCGAAGATGGCAGCGGGAGGTCCAGTGAACACTTTCAGAACACTAACCTTTTTGGCGGGAAAGATGGTGTGCAAAGAGGCGACAGACAACTAGTCGAAAGGAAGGCTAGAAGCGGAAACCAGTAGGCTATATGACGTAGCAGGGACCAATCATACCCAGATCCGGCCCAAGCGGACACGGTGATTAGACGTTGAGCGGAGCTCTTCCTGCGGTCTCACAGTTTAGGCTCTTGCTTCCTTCACCTTACGGAATATGGCATGTGAGAGGAGTGCAAGATCCCCGGGCGAGGGTAGTCGAAATTCGGGACGTAGCTAAGCCTTACGAGAGATATATGTCCCCGCCGCTCTCTCCCGACTGAACTAGTTATGATGAAATCGATTCCTAACAGCGGATTCTCTGCATCTAGGGTTCTGGCTTTAATCGGCGTAACGACTGCTTTCGATGGCAATCCTTTCTGTGCCCCCATCTTGAAAGCGAAAGAAGGAAGTAAACAACCTGAAAGCTTAGTATGGTAAGATAGTTTTCCAACTCCTATTCGAAAATATCCTTTTTTCGTCCATCGGGACTTTCTTTCGAACTGGCTTTCTAGCTTCCTTGCGATACTAGTCTTCATCACTGGGCCTTCAAAAACCTATTCTATTAAGATAGCTTACCAATCAAAAAGGAGAGCATTCGTATCTAGACTTTCAAGACGAAAACTGCATAAAAGAAGTAGCTAGTTGAAGATCTATATAAAATAGTTAGATATCAAGAAAGCTTCAATTCAAGCTCGCCTTACTTTATCAGATAGGGGAAAGGAAAAAGATGTGTAGAAGACGAAACGAGCCCTGTTTGCTTGTCTATGTGGAATTCCTTTATTTCGAACCAGTTTCATTCAAAGCAATCCCTGCTTTCTTATCATTTAAAGCCTTGGCAGCATTCCTACCGTACTCTGGCTATTCTATCTGTCTGTGTATCGCGTAGAGCACGTACTATGAATCCTAGTCCCCTAGTGGTTGGGGCTTGTAGCTTTCAATGGGTTCCTTCTTGCATTGCAGTGAAGTAAGGAAGGATTTCTCTCGTCCTTGAGGTGTGGGACCATTGGCCTTGACTAACCCCCACAGGATTCGAATGATTTCCTTCGTTGAGTGAGGAGGGCTTGAAAGAATCTCTCTTCCGTCTAAGCCAGGGAAGTCTAGACTTGCTGCAAGTTGAGCCATAGCCTAGTTCTTCTTTCGTTTACCAACTACCAACCTGCTAATGCTAATAAAATGCTTTCTAATGGGATGCCCTTATAAAATGTAAAATGATAATGAAAGAAATGCCTTTCTACTGAGCTGCTTTTCATAGCTAAAGTAGCCAGGTCCTTTTAAAGACCGAACAAATAGGGCAAGATTAAGGCTATCAACTACTTTTCTTTTAGGCGGGATCCATTGGAATTGTAACTGCGAATGGAAGTGGGTCTGCTAGCTATGATGCTGCTGAAGGAGCCGGGACTAGATACAGGTCTCGATCTCACTCTATAAAGTCAAGGCGAGGATACTATCGCTTCTCAACCATAGCCATAGAAGCAATGGTTGGATCAAATAGTCACTATAGAGGTGGGGATTCCTACACGATCGAGATAAAGAGAATAGAGAACCACTCCATAAACAAGACAAGAGAGTATTCGATAGACAAGCCCCTTCCTTGTTCCTACAAGCAAAGAGAAGAGATGGAGAGAGACGGGCTTCCGAGGAACGCAGTGGCTTGCTGGCTTTGTTTCAGTTCATCTTTCTTCTTCTTTTGTTGTTAAGCGAGGAAATCCATAGGTGAATTTTGAGCTTTATCTATTTTTCTAAAAAAGAAATATGCGCCCCTCCCCTCTTTTCTGTTGAGTTCATCTCGTAGAGGGAGGGCGTGTTAAAGCCATCGCATAGGGGGCAACTAAACTCTCACAAGGATTGATAATAAGCATCAATCCGGGGGATCAAAAGAAGAAATAAGAAATAGATAGATTCTATCTGTATTCCCACCTCAAGCTCGGTCGTTGGCTGTCCTCCTCAATCGATTGGACTATGGCGAATCGCTTGTGTATAGGTCTTAGGGAAAGTTTAAGACGCTATTGCTCCCAACTGGTCTTGATCGGTTTGTCGGTCCAACAAAGAAGTCCACTCTAGTTCCTTCTCCTGTCCGGTCGGAAACTGGTATTCTGTTTATGGTGTAAGGGTCGGCAGCAAAGGAGCTGAAGTCGAAAGCGAGGTGGAGTGAAGCACGGTCGGCAACAGCTAATTGGCTTAGGCGATTCTTGTTGTGGGCGTAGGGTAGGACTCTCTTTCGAGTTTTAGGGGTGAATCCTCATATAAAGGACTCCCATCCCCGGGAAAGTCCCCAACTGGATCAATCTTTGTTGGCTGGTTTGCTTTGCTTGGTTGGTGGATAGGACGAATCCCTGCTATCAATAAGGCTTTGGGATGGATTATCCACTTCGCACACAATGCTAAAGAACATAACTTTGCTTATTTCGAGCGAATGTCAAAATCTCAGAATATGGGCTTCACCAATTGCTTGTGTTTGTTTAGTCACGCCGCGCCTAAGTCTACGGTAAGACTCTGGCTGCCACAACTCTCTCTTTCTTTGATAAGTTCACTTCAATAATTTCTCGTAAGGAATCAAAAGAACTGGAATACCAAAGGGAATCAAATACTACGAAGATGCAGCGGAATGTTGAGAATGGGAGCCAAGGAATCAAACTTGGATTGTCATTGTCTTATCGTCCTGTCGTCAGCTGCTACAATACAACTAACTCAAGTAGAATAGGGGCTAAGCTAATTACTGAGAATAAGTCAGCAGAGAAAAAAACGTGGAATGGAATCGGTAGTGAAGCCAGGACGTCGAATGCTACTCTAGAGCCGATTCATAAAGAACCTCGAAATACACATCTGAATTCGGTTCAGTGACCACTTTCTCGACTCAGCATTTTCAGAGGGAAAGTTCCTTCCGGTCTGGGTGAGTTCACGAATCAGATGGAGAGCCACCCATCCTAGGTATGAGTCACGTGGACGCTGCAGAGCATCTGCTTAGGAAAGAGTCGGGATCTTCTAATGTACAAAGATCCCCTAAGGGACTTTCTTTAGATACTGCTCCTACGGATAGGATAGATAGTTAGCTCTTGCGTTTAGAGAAAGATTAGACTATACATGGGGTTCCCAAGTCTTTCTAGGGGAAGTTCATTAGACATCTATTCTCCCGAAGGCAAAAGGAAGGCTATGCACACGAAGCTAAAGTGGGTGACGGAATTCGCCAGGATCATCTCCAGGGAGTGCTGCTCCGTCTTCGCCTTGACCTTGTGCTGGCCGCTTTTGTACAGCATGAAGGGGGGAAGGTTCCGTCTCTGTTTTCTCTTTTGCTGCGAACTCTTCGTAGTAAGCCCGGGATTCTAGAATCCAATCTCGCACACAAGCCCGTGGTCGCAGGCCACATTTAGCGGTGGAGGAAGGTGGAACTTTGACACGAGAAATTGCGTATAGAAGCATATTGTTTCGATTGGATAGGTGCTCTTTGTCCTCAACCTATCAACCACTGGCCTTAGCCTTGCGCTTGTTTGCGTCCACCACTTAAGAAATAATAAAGAAATCGAATATATGATCGCACATGAGGATTGGATCGGTAGTTCGCGCTTGGTGGTCGATAGGCATGCCATTTGAACGCTTTTTCATAAACAGCGACGGACACGATAGCTTGAAACACAGGGTTGTGTTCAATGAGCTCCAGTTCTGGTTCGTTCTCCATCTCATACTTCTTTTTTTCTTTTGAATCTGTGCGCCTTGGTGGCATGATTTCACATCTTTCCTTTCCCAAGATGGGCTATAGATAAGCGTCTTTTTGATGCCATCGACCCGGCTCTTCTTTCTTCGAACTTTACACATTCAAAGAGTGGCCAAGCTAAACAAGCAAGCCAGACAAGTTCAGTTTATAGAGTCAGAAGTTCGAAAGAGCTTGGGGGTTTCCCTGTGACTAACTCAGAACACTTCTACTGTTAGCCATTGAGCTAAGTCTCCAAAAAGAGGCACAACCATATTTCTATTTATTTATAGTTGGCTTGGTTGTGCGATCAGCTAAATGTTGCTACTATTTCTAATCCACGGCTCGCTCAATTATAGCACTAAGACCTTTTTCGTACAAAGATGCTTTTAATCGCTCTGATGGGACGATCTGATCGAGAGAAAGTCATCTCGGTGAGGAATTTAGCTATGCTACCCTTTTTTTTAGGCTCTCTAATGGTTGTACTGATGTAGCACAATAAAGGGCGGTTCCAGCGCCGCTACAACCTTCTTTCGTGCTATGTGCTTGCTCATTCCCCGATTGCCCTTTGGTTGAGGGCAGCATGATGAAGCCTGTGTGTGAAAGTGAACGAGAAAGGATGGAAAAAGGGGAAGCAAGTACGGACGCGAACTAACCAGTTGAATCATCTGTGGTCGCTTAAGTCGCTTATTCCTATATCAGTGCGAATTAGAAAAACCATAACTATTGGCTTTAGCCACACACCAATGTGAGAATTCCAGCTCGTGTCTAATCAGACCTTATCTTATAAAATACCAATACAGGAGCAGCCTAACCTTGGCAAAGGGGGGCGCTTAGGTGGGGGATCATTTGAAAAGACTACGTCTTGCGGTGAGAGAAAGGGGAATCATCAATTTATTCATTCCAACCTACGGAAAACTAAGGTGATTTCGACTATCTCCTCGCTAATAAGACTTTTTTCTTGGTACTTCCTTCTCTTCTAGTTTCAAATAGTTGTCTTCAAATGGATTTGGAAGATCAAACAGAGGTCTCATCGGTCTATCGACCGGTATACAGCTTGTATAGTCGTCAATTAGTTGGCTTACCATTCCATTATTTGTTTTGTGGTGAAGGACAAAGGCTGGGGTTTTCCAACTGACCCGAGCGAACCCGTGATTCCTCTTAGTAATAGAGGTTGCTTGAGCTGCTCCTGATGTCGGGATTGGATCTCATCCAGAAAAAAGACAGAAAAACAGGTTTCGAGCTCTATATTCCGCTTCTTCTTGTCGAACAGGCATTGGGCCAATTGGGACTCTCTTCGGCTCGGGTCTGAGATAAGATAAATTAGCAATCCCCTTTTATCAGAACCCATGTGTAGCTCTTGAGCCTTCTCTGAAAAGTGTGACTAAGTCAGTCATTCCAAGACGGACAGAAAAGCCATAAGCGATTTTTAGAAGCAGTGAGATAAATGTCATTAAGAAGGAATGGTGGAACTGATTTCTTTCTATCAATTCCGGGAAAATAACTCCCTTCACTAGAAGCGGATGGTGTTCTTGATCAAAGTCCGAGCTCTGTAAGCACGAAATAAGGTTTATGCGGGGCTGGAACATCTCCATGTTGAGACGGATATCCAGATGAAAAGGAGGTGAATCAGAGGGAGAGATCGATGCTCTTGAACTTTATAGATATGGCAAAAGCCCTTATAAAACGGATGATTTGTAGATCGGATCTCGTCTCTTAGAAAATGCCATCGACTGCTCAAGAAAGTGTGCCAAAGTCCGTCCTGTAATGACTGACTAAAGAGATGGAATCGAACTAAGGTGCCGTACCAGCGCGGTTAGGCCAACAGGAACATATAGACCAATCACTAAGAGAAAGACCGATCATCCGTAGTTGAAGATGGTGGAAAGAAAGCCTACGTATGGGCTTAGCAACCGACATAAGAAGAGGAATGACTAAACAAAATGGATGGAATTCGGGTCCATGTTGATTCATTAATTAGCGCTTAGAAGCTAACACCGACTACTCAGATCGATCACTAAACTTAAGTCGGCTCGATCACGAAGCCCAGAATATAGATATGAATCTAATCTATAATGTGACTGCTTCAACGGCTGCTTTACCCACCTCTTTCTCCAATCGAAGTCAGACTTGCGTACTCTGAGACCGTTCTGGGGACCTGCTTGCCCTTTTTCCCTATCGACAAAGAACTCCGGAATGAATGCCTTTGATGTGACTAGCAGGGCGGGTGGAATGGAAGTCGAGTGAGGAATAGTCGAACTTTTACGTTCAGTAGTTCAGCACATCGGATCATGAAGCCGAGGTTTTTCAAAATCCTCCTAAAAAATAGTGGGTGGATAGGCCGATCCTTAAAGGGATAGCCAACTGAGTAGCCGTTGAAAGATGATTCCTTCGACCGATATGCCTCTTTTCAAGATCTGAACCCGCTTCGAAAAAGAATGGAAAAGAAAGAAAGTGAAGTGGAATTTTTCGATAGTAGTGTATCAAGCTCGGAAGCTCTGGTTCCATCCATTCTTCTATCAAATAGAATCCTATCCAGTTGAGGAAATCAGCAATGACTAGTTCTGGGGAGGTGATGGGTGAAGATCTAAGTGGACTACTAGAGAAGTTCTTTTCCGCTGTTCTTTCTCTTCTTCAAATAGCTTGTCTGTGGTAGCTTTTCTGTTTATTGAATGAGAATTCAAGGCTTGTTTTCGAGCTCCGGTCCTCGCTCCCGGCTTTGGGGAGCTCTGATTTCGTCCTGGCCCTCGTCTTCTATGTGATTTTGGTGGATACGAGTTCTGGCTCTGGCCCATAGCTAGCTCGATCGGAGCATCAAGCAAGGCAAAAGCAAGGTCTGAAAGAGTCTTTACAGGAGAGCATAGATGGAATGAATGATAGTTAACACACTTCTCAGCGGGAATAGCAGGTCGCCCCGGAGGATCCAATCGGATCTATCTTTTAAGATGAGACAATGCGAACTAGGGTACGCTTCCTAAACCTAGTAAGTCGGACTCTTCTATCGATATATTAGCAATACTACTTCCATATCATATAGAAAGTCCTTGGTGAAGAATATCGTGCATGAGATGTGCTACCCTTTTCGATGGGGACATTCACTAATTGATGGGAAGCCTTTAGTCAAGAAAAGGAACTACTAAAAGGTGGCAGGGTTCCTCTTGCGGGGAATCCTACATGAGTAGCACATTCAGTCTAGAACTCTTGGATAAAAGAAAGGAGATATTGGGAATGAAATACAGGGGGTATAAACTACTGTTCGAGTATACTTTCCCAGGGTGGAGGGAATTCTGGTTCGACGACCTTGTTCTATTCCTGGGGAGAATTCATGAGACCTTTCATTTCGTTCCTCTTTCTCCTCTCTGTAGCCTTAGCATGAAAATATGCAGTATTTCTCCTCTCTAAACCACTGAAATGATCTTCTCTCTTTCCATCTAAGATCTTCCCTGTCCAACTGCTCCTATAGCTCATTCAGCAATCTCTCTTCAACCATCTTGGTATGTTCATTCACCCTGCCTTAGACATTTTCTTTTTTCCTTTAATTACTCAAAATTCTTCTTACTGTTCCCAAAAGCAGACTTACTCCAATTAATCAAGCCCACTCTGCAAGCTTTAACTTTCTCCCAAACCCTATGAGCAGCGTTCCCATCAGCATCTAAGTCCTATTGCTGGTCTAATTACTTCTTCACACTCGTCTGATTTCACCCACATAGCTTCCAATTTGAATTTCTTCTTATTACTCGACCCATGAGCCAATTCTCTCTGCTTAACAGTCCTAAAAATAATGGGAATGTGGTCCGAACGATGAGAAAAGAAACGAATCACCTTTGCGGAAGGAAACAGAGAAATCCATTCTTGTGTAGCACAATTCTGTCCAGTCTCTCCTTAGTTGTGCCAGTAGTCATTCTACGATTGCACCACGTATACTGATACCATATGCACCCCAGGTCAAATAACCTGCAATTATCTAAGGCATCCCTTAAGTCCTGAAGTTGCCAATTTTCCCTAAGAGAAGCCCCCTTCCTTTTTGCTCGGCTATCCATAAAACCCTGTAAATCTCCATCTAGGTTGATTATCGCTAATTTCTACAATAGCATTAATATGCCTTTGGGAATAGCTCTGAACTACCACCGAAACCTCCTTCTCCCACAAGAGTGCCAGCCCTCCTGACTTAGCCCTCACTTCCCCCGCAATGCAATTCCAAACAACCTGAGTGATTCTTTTCACTTTTAGATATTCCCCAGTTTACATTTAGTTTCACTAGGGAGTCCTCTTCTTTACGAATGAGCTCACGGAGAGCTCGAACTTTTGGTTCCCAAGCCCTCGACAGTTCCAAACGAGGCAATTCATGGAGACCTAGGGACTGGCCGGACCCAATCTCCGCCGATAAGGAAGGTCTGGTAACACGTTTATTGGAATCCATAGCTGAATTCAAGTTAGGCAGACCATCATCGTCATCTGATTTTCGTTTCTGACCTGTTTGGACCTCAGTGACAAAGAACAATGGAATCGATGGTAAGAGTCTTCCTTTCCTCTCGTACCTCTGCTCTCTTCCAATGACCTGTCTTCCTCTTCTTCACACCGTGATCCTTGGCTTTTGAATAAGAGGTCGGATCGGGGTCATGCGTTTTGGATACAGGAATTGGGCTTTTCCCTTCCTTTGTCTTGAACTGGACTTTTCCGAAAAGGTGCTTTGCACTATATGCTGGTTCACCCGGTCAAGCTCTTGGCTAAAAAGGATTCACACTCCTCAGCCCCAGGACAATCTCTCAAAATACATTAAGATGTTGTTGACCTCTTTTTCTTTTCTTTGCTGATTCCTCTCAATGAAATTTGCCATGTTGCACTAAGTTACTTACGGATGTATGCATGCAGTCCGGGAACACTTTGGGGTGAACACCCATCCAAACAAGTAGGGTCAATAGTTCAGCATTTAGGCCGTAACATTTAGCAACAAAAAAATCTTTCACCCAACAAGTGCTCTCCGAACCAAGCTAGATAGTCTCCTATCACTAGGCTCACCAACCAACCTGGACTTTTTTTTTGATTATTCCTGTCGGATATCAAAACAAACCATAAGGGTTGTTTCCAGCCATGAGTTCCCCTATAACATAAGCGCTCTTGGGTGGAGTGGGCCATCATTCGCCAGGTCTTTGAGTGCCCGTCGTACCACGTGGTTGGTGCACTAGGCTGATCCGAGACTCGACTTTTCGGATCTGGAACCTGCGCCCGGCCTGGTCTGCCAGCTCTTAGTGGCTCTACGTCCGGTCGTGCGTGGTATGTTCGCGATTCGTACAAATGGAACGCATCGCGTACTATAACTTTCCTTTTTTGGGCTGGGCCATTCCATCAAATCTTTGAGAAGGAGCCCAATCTCTGATGGTCGGCGTGGCGATAGGCTTTGCTTCTACGACTGCCTTCCCAGCCGTTGAAACACTAAGCGAGAACGGTAAGGGGCGCACAATGTCGTTGTGCGGGGATGCGATTTGCCAAGCTGGGGCAAACAGTCCGACCCTACCGGATTAGGAATGCGAAGGCCTCTCCTCCGAAAGGAGACCGGGGAAAGAAAGAGCTATGCTATTGACCAACCCCTTTTTCTCATTTTGTTTGAAGTGGGCCAAATAGAGAATGAAATGCATAAAATAAATAGGAGAAGGGTTCCACTTTTTTTTGGTTTAAGGGCTGCTCGCCCTACCGAAGTACCAAAGGCTTTCGGGGCCCTACCTTATTAGACGACCTAAAAAAGGGCTTTCAGTAGCGCCCTTAGAATCTAAGCCTTTTGAAGGGCCAGTAGTTGTAGCTGTGGGTAGGGCTTTCGTTCTTATCGCTCCGGATTCCGATCTATATGACCTCCGGGTGGTACAAAGTCAACCTCTTCCGTAGAAGCAGGTAGTAACCTAACCTTTAAGAATTTGTTCAAGGGGGGCCTCTTATCTATCAATGGAAAAATCTCCATGTGTGGCGGGAATCCTAGAAAAGACCGATTGAGACTCCCTCCACGGTCCCACGAAGATCTCTACGTACTTGTTCCAGTCCAGGACAAGTGAGATCTTCCGGTCTGCGTGCGTGGGAGCAGCTCAAACAAAGAAGAGTCTGGTCCGGTCTGAATTCAGGCACGGCCCGCCCGTCTGCTGCTAGGTCCGGGAATGGCGCCAGGCGAGGTCGCCGCTATGCCCCAACATGAATTGAATGGTCCTTCGACCTTCGTTTGATTCCGACGGCCGGCATAGATCTCATGAGACCCGCCCACTATTACTACGAAAAAAGCCCTGCCCTTTTCCTTCGCTACTAGGAAAGTAAGCAACTTCTATTAGCGCCGGACCTTGAGTCGAATTGATCGTGTCATGTGCAACGTCCATCAATGATGGTTCATTAATGTTCATTGATTTAGACTCCTTCCCCCTTCTCAACTACGAAAAAGATCGAGAGGGGCCCGAAAGCCCCCAAACCAAGAACGGAAACGGAAGCCTTTCGACTCACTTCCCATTCTCTCTTAAATAAATAAAGCTCGCCCTCGAGCCCTGGGCCGGTCGGCCGGGTCTTTCCCTGTTGTTCTGTTCCCGCCACGAGAAGCGCGGAAGAGGTATGCCCAGCGCGCCGAGGATCCGTTGAGAGTTTGTCTCGGTAGGGAACTGTACGATCTTTTACCCTATTGTATTGAATCAAAAAAGGGTCAGTGCTACGGCCCCCTATTGTTTGATCCAATATTGACCGGGGGCGAGCCCCGACTTCCATAGGTCCTTGGTTTGACCTCCCGTAGTGGTCCTTGCTTTTAAGAAAGCTCCGCGGGGCCAATTTCTCCTACTTGCTTAGTGTGCCCCCCTTTCTTCGAGTGCCCCGCCCGGTTCACTGGGCTGTTGGCCTACCAAGCACTTGCCCGCCGCCCCTTAGCCCGCCAAGCGGGCGGAGCGCTCGTTATCCTTACTTTGCTCTCTGCTGGGGCCCTCCCATTGCTCTAGCCATAAGCTATGGCAGCTCCAGCTCGCAACCACAGGGGCCTGCCCTGCGAGGCCAGAGTGGGCTCAGCCGTCAGCCTCCATTCGAATGTTGTTAGGGGTTCTTTCGCTTTTGCCAGATCTAGAGAGATACTACAAGTCCTCCGTCCCAGATTCCATCGCCGCGGCCATCTGGTTCACCGGTACTACCAAAAAGTCTCATGCTTACCTTACTCTTACTGATGGTTTGATTATCTTGGACCACGAAGACCCCAGTCGTGCTTCTGGTTTCCATTCCCATCATCATATTGATGATAAATCTCCTCGTGCTCTGCCATAAGAACTTGGAGTCCGTATCATGGTGAAGATAAGGTAAGGCTGTGATTCTTGCTCAAAAAAAAGACCGAACGCGTTCGAGGCTCGTCCAACCCGGCAGCATTCATGAGTCGCTCGTTCAACTGTCCCTCGGAGACAGGGTCGAGAAGTACCATGCGCCCCCCGTCCTTTCTTTCTATCGGTCCCACCCAGCAAGATACGGCTCGGCCAAAAAAGGTAAGCGCCTAGCGCGAGCCTTTTTTGATTAGTTTAGTAAAGTCAAGCTTTGGCTCCCTAAAGAGTAAAGAAATGGATAAAAAAAAGGGGGGGACTTCTGCAACGGGCTATGCCACCCAAACCAACTGAGGGAAGTCGCATCCGTCCCATCGCAAGCACCTACAATGTCATGATCACATTGGTTTACCCTTGTTTTTTTGGTAGTTTAACGGACGGTCGCCCCTCCAACAAGAAAAGGTATAAATATGGAAACTTCTCTGCCATTTGGATCGGAGAATTTATGGAGGAAATCGGGTTTTAAATTCCCAGAAACCGCACGATTATATAGCCAAAGGGAATAGGCCGCGCCTAAAATCATCCCAAGCGCTGCTAATGTCGCTACTAAGCTATTTCTTTGGAAAGCTCCTACTAAGATGAGAAATTCCCCGATAAAACTGCTAGTACCAGGTGAACTCATATTGGCCAAAGTGGAAGAGAAGAAAATGGTAGGGAGATTCGGCATGGTGCTCACTGAACCTCCGTAATATCTAACAAGTCGAGTCTTATGTCGGTCATATAGAACACCAACACATAGAAAAAGGGCTGAAGAAACCAGTCCATGACTTGACATCGGTAGAATGCTACCTCCAATTCCCTGTATGTTCGATAGAGCCAAAGATTTCCCCCCACTGATCGGAGTACGCCGATTACCCCCCGAACCGTACAAGATAGTTACCACCTATCATACGGCTTTCTAACTTCACTTCTTTTTTCTGGTCGTTCCGCTCTGTCGATCGATGGTAGTATAAGAGATCTGTAACCCCCCTAAATTATTTACATAAAGGTTCCTGCTTCCTACCCATAGTTAGCATGTATCTCCCCGGGTCATACTTGAGTATCACATCGTAGACCCCCACCCCAACTCTATCTTCCGGAACATAGTGCATAGGTACTCTTCGATGCAGCGGGGACGAGACGACGTGACATACTACGATCACGTACAGAAGTGCTGCCCTTCGTCTCGGCAATATGGAACCTCTCAACAGCTCCCGTTCTGCGGCGTGGTGGCAGGACCGCTAGGGGAGTGGCTCCGGGTGTAGATAGGGTGAAATCTGCAGAGGTCATGCAAATAAATAGGCCCCTTCCCTTCTCTTTTGGATGAATGGGGTGCTTTAGAAGGCGCTTTCCGATCTACGGTCCCTCGGAGCGAAGGGTTAGGCAGGTAGTATGGGCCCTCTGACTTCCAGCTATGTGCTGTGCGGCTCCCGCGAAGCGAATGAAGGGAAGCTCGAAGAGCTTACGGGTGAGCTTACGCTTACTCTCAGCCTCTTTGATTGGTAGGCGGGCGGGCTAAGCCCCCTACTTTAGATTCCATTCATAAGGCTAATTGGATCTTGTCGTGACGGTTAGGCCGACTACTATAGGCTAGCTACTTCTAGCTTCTATAGTGGCCCTTCCACTTTGGCGTAGTTTTAGTTTGTATTGGTACTGAATGAACATATCAAACAAAGGCGATCATATCATGCCATTTTATATGTATAGAGAGATGGAATAGATGTTCATGGATAGACAAACATTCCATTGATTCTTAGTTTTTGGGCTGAAAAAGCTCGTCGATCCAAATGAATCATTCTTCTGGTCTCTCTTCACTCTCCGCCCCGAAACTGACCCACGGCACAGCGCCCATTCGCTTCGCGCGCGGGAAGGCAACGAAGTTCAGTTCATCAGACCGCAGCGGAGTGGAGCAGCCGCGACACGACCTTACCTTAGCTGGATCTCGCTGGTGCCACCTAAACGGTAGGTAGGCGGCGGATGTGTGACGTTTGGAGTTGTCGTTCGTGCACCTGTCCCCAATGGAAGAATGAGTGATATTTTCCCCTCCATATCATGGCCTTACCACTCGGTCCCCGATGGCCAGCGGGGGATTCGGTATAGCAGCTCACGTTCGTTTGCGCTGCGCCGCTGGACTGGACACATCTTAGCTGTAGGAAGTATGGTTCCGAAAGTGACTTCGGTTCGCTAGTTCAGGCTCAACTCCTCGCTTTACGTTAGCGGACCTACAGGTCGGGCCGGGGCTCTGCGCTCTTTCTTTCTGTGTGGGACGATACCGGGGAGAGAAGGGAATGCGTCGAGGCGGCGAACAAGACAACTACATTTTTGCTTTTCCCTCCATGAGATGAGCCCAGTGCATTGGACCGATGGATAAGAGAACTGAGCTGGCCTAAAAAGCGCTTGGGCGCTCTATGTACGATGTAGACTCCATCAGATACATATCGATTTCTTTCTTTTCTGATGGATCATGAAAAGATAGTTGTCTCATCAATAGATAGAAATAGGGGATTTCCCCTTATTCTTGATAGATTCCCTCTATATCTCTTTCGATCTATCAGAACAGATAAGGCTATCTATCAATCGATTTGAAAATAGCACGTTCATATCGCTTTTCGTTCATTTCCGCCGCGAAAAGATAGCCGCCATAATAAAGGCGAAGCAGCTAGAAGCACTCGCTTCACGCCCTTGAATTCTTATTCACGGATGAATTGGGAAAGCCAAGAGAAAGATTCGATATTCGATTCTGACTTTCGTAGAGCCGGTCCTGCTGTTGCCTGCGCGTAGGGCCGCCCTCCACTCCCGTCCCGGGGCGCTAAGGGGCTTTTGTTTTTGGAACAGACGGCATTGCTGACGCCTCGAATCAAGCTTTTATTGCGACATGCTATGTTTTCTCCCCCATTGCTAGTAGGTTGATGGGTCGCACGCCCGGCACACATGTTTTGGCCTTGTGTGTCCATAACTCAAAATAGGTGACCTAACGGCCGCCGCCCGACTAAACATACCAATAGTCACCAGATTCATATGAGCTACTGAGGAGTAAGCTATGATCTTCTTAAGATCAATCTGTCTTAAAGTGGTCGAGGAAGTATATATTATAGCAATCGCGCTTGGAGTATAAATGAAAGGAGTGGAACAAAGTGTCGCTTCGGGAAACATGGGTATTGAAAATCTTAAAAACCCGTAGGTTCCCAATTTTAAAGGAATTCCTGCCAAGATGACGGATCCTGCCGTAGGTGCCTCTACATGAGCTTCGGGTAACCAAATATGAACTGGTACCATAGGCACTTTGACGGCGAAAGAGGCGAAAGAAGCAATCCATAGAAAGATTTGGCGCCGCTCACTAAATTCTGTGGTTAATGAAATTTGTAAATCGGTGGTTCCTGTTTGGAGAAGAATCAACAGAATAGCTAATAGCATAAAAACAGATCCAAGTAAAGTATAAAGGAAAAACTGATATGCTGCCTTGATCTTTCTTTGTCTCGAACCCCATACCCCTATAATAATGGTAGAGTAAGGGGTGGCCCCAAAGCGGAACGGTGGTGGTTGGTCGAAGCTCCAGTAGGTAGCCACTCCCTTCTCAGAGAACCGTACGTGAGACTTCCGCCTCATACGGCTCCGTCCCGAGCTTCCGTCGTCGGCCTTGGCATTAGACCACTATCTATGCATGTATTTTCAGCCTGGACTCTCGAATCTTTTGCTTCTCGGGTGGTGGCGAACAATGGTGCTTGCGTTGCAGTAGATGCCCGCCCGAAAGAACCGCTCACTAGCTAGCCGGACTAGTGGGGCCCTATCTGGAGACATACTGAAAACCATGCCTTTCGAACCGAACGCAACGCCCGTCTTCCAAATCAAAAGAAAAAAGGGCTCGTTGGGAAGAAAGATGGAGTGCGGCCTGTAGAGCACATGTAAGGCACAGTCGGGTTGCTCACGCAGCGGATCTCTCTCTATCTATAGATAGAGAGAGAGGTGTGAAAGGAATAGCCTTATGTTATGGCTGCCCCTCGACGCCTTTACGCTACGACTACTGTGATGTGAGCGGTTCCAATTGGTTTGATCTTTCCCAATCATTCTGGACGGAACTTGTACGGAGGTGCATGCATAAAGGTTTGGAACTCTTTTCTTATCTGAATCTTAAGGACAGGACCCTACCCTATTCTCGAACCCTCTGCCGAGCTCTACCCTGCCCGCATTTCCTTTTGAAGGGGCCAAAAAAATGTCTCCACCTGCTGCCAACAGTCTTTCTTCGGAATTCTACTGAACGGGTCGATCCTCCCCTCCCCCGTTTGTTTTAGCAACTTATCCTAAGGTCTCCTCACCAAGAGCTCGCCGGCGACGACAGAGGAAGCAACCCGCCTGCTGTGGCGGGGCGGCTTTTTTCTTTCACAATAAGACCTGGACGATTATCCCTACCCTCGGTAGCTTACGAGTTTACGTCCATCCCTGGTCGGGTACAGTTTCCTTTCGATTTATCCCTTGTAGCCGTTACCCGAATTCGCGCAAGTGTGTCCACACCCCCCAAACTGACTTGACGAGGAATCCATTCTCGCGAACAAACACAACCCCTACACACACCTAGGAGCACCCCTTCCTGCATATCCATACAAGACCCGAGTAGGCGGGTCGAGGTCCTACGAGGTACCCACTACTCGGAGTACCCTCCCAAAAGGAAAAAGATGTGTCTGTCAGGTTCGGTTCTTCTTAGTTGGGTTGGGCGGGTTCGACCAGAAATGCTATGCTTACACACAAGACTACCCCTCTTCCCGAAAGCTTCGCGGGGTCTACTTTACGACGACGGACGACCGCCCGTAGGGGGTTTACTGCACAAGGCCCCTGCAGAGGAAAAGCTTTATCCCAGCGAATAGAGGATGCTCAGCTCCGCACAACATAGGGATTGGCACACTTTCGGGAAGAACATAGAATAGTAGAGGATCCAGCATGCAGAACACGGCGATCATTAGAAATTCACGAATTAGAGATGCTGTAATATACTCTTTCCCATAACTTCTCATACCAGACCAACCCACTAAAATGCAAATAGGGATCAGAAATGTGGTCAATATCACGTAGAATAAAGAGATACCGTCTATACCCAAATCCAAATTGATGTTTTCATAAGGAAGCCATCGAAGGCTTTCCACAAATTGAGATTTGGCCGTAGAAGGATCGAATTGTATCCGAAGAACAGGGGGATACAAAAAAGTAATAAGAGAGGCGCACAGACCAATCAATCGTATCGGTCGTATTCTTGAATTTGGAATGAAAAGAGGAGTAATGCTTCCTAGCACGGGAGAAAGAATAAGACCACTTAGATCAAAATACCATTGTTCTAACATAGAGTAGAATCGAACATTGAAGAAATGAATTGACAACAGTCAAAAGATGGGCGCCTAATTCCAATACAATAGGGGTCTATCAGTGCAAGTCAGCTGAACACCGTGATTGATGAGTGGGTAGGTGGGTTAGGTGCACCTCTCGCCCAGTGGGAAGTAATGAGGCTAGTCTCCCCCCCCCTGAATGAAAAAGTATTGGGGCCCCCTTCCCGCGTATGCGCTTTTTTCTTTATTTTGAATTTCCAATAGAGAATCTTTCTAACTAAAAAAATCTCTCTGGCAAAATGCAATTCGTCGAGTTCAATCCAAGGTGCACCTTGCCTTTTTTCAGGTAGCTTTCTTACGCCTATTCAGCTTTTGGGGCATTGGTCATAGCCGAAATTCGTCGAAGGGATAAAAAGAAGAGAAAGAAAGGGAAGTTTTTTCTTTCTTTCATTCAATCCAAATAAATAAGAGAACAAAGAAACCACTCAAAAATGAAAGTTAGATCAAGAAGTGTCAGTAAGAACTAGCACTAGACTTCTTCCCCCCTTTCTACTTTTCCTCTCTCCTTTTGTCCTTCCACCCGGGCTTTTCATTCTGTTTTATAGAGACCCGAGGAGGAAATTGGAATCAAAATTCATGTATAAAGGTGAGGTACTTTCCCCGGCATACGAAAATCAAATCCAGGATGACGGCTTTCAAAAGAACGAGTAAGGGACGGGGAGAGGGATGCTCTCGAAACCAAACGAGACTAGAAAGAACATGGGAATTAGCACCATTCATATGATTTGTCTCGAAGAGACAACAAAGGGGAAGCCCTCTCTCTATCTCGGTCTCGGTTTAGCATCATATATCGATCTGGAGAAAATTTGGATTGGTTTCCGTGCGGATTAAGGAGCAGCTCCTCCATACTGTGGCTGTGGAGGTGGGTTCTGTCGCCGCCTGATCCTGATAGAGGCAGAAGCGGGGGCCACCAGAGCTATCTGCATCGAGTCTTTCGATTGAAAGAGGAAGGGAGACAATTCAAATGCCAGCGCAGAAATAGAAAGAGTCGTGCTTTAAAGTGGAATTCTTCTAAGATCCATTGCTCGATTTTGCTGCATGCTCTGCTCCCAGCAGAGAAGACTTGCGAGGGCAGATCCGGGTTGGTTGGTCCGGAAAGTCATGGGAGAGGCGGGCTAAGTGAAATAATATACTATAGAATCTTATGAATCACGCACGGCACACTTTCTATATCTTCTACGTCTACAAGGTGAACAGCTTAGCTTACAGCACAGCGTCTTCGCCACCACACTGGCTGGCTGGTGCATTGGCCTTACTGTAATAAGTCCGAGAGGTATGACTCTTCGATTAGAACGCTCCATATCTCGTGACACGCGGAGCGTAGCATTTTTTTTAGAAAGTCCGTAACACTTCAAAAGATTCATTCTTTATGAATCAAGTACCATTCAAAGAAAGGGTGCATTGCCTCTTTGAGTGAAGAAGAGAAGGGCTTTGTATAGACACTCTTGAGCCATGTTCGTCGCCCTAGGCTTACCATTATTTCATTTCGTTCTATTGATTGGTTCTAGCTCCAAAGAACATATACATGGAGCTATGTCGACTTACGTACGTCTCGTTGACTAAACGATCAGGTATACCACGCCACGTATCATCCCCTCTTTCCATAGAGGAAAGATAAAGAAAAAGAAAAGATATAGTGATCGTGCCGTAAGACCTTGTTCGTTTCTACTTTACGTTATTTTCCTCGGTTTTTACATAAGGTAGTTTGCTTACTTAGCGCTTGCGCTAAGGATCTAATCAGAGTCAAACTTGGATTCAAAAAAACCCTTCCCTTATTATCCGGAGTACAAGTGTATTCTTTGATCTTTAGTAAAGGCGGATTAAACGAAAAATGCTTTTTTTTTTTCGAACAGTCTCAACGTCCTCGTTGAGAGTCGCTCTGCGAGACGTCCAGTAGTCTCTGACTTGGTCTTCGAATCAGAAGTCTCAGCTCGTTCCCGGCTTGCCTCGCTCTCAGGTTGGCCTTTCTACTTGACTAAGTAGTATTCCACTCGTGCAGTGGGTGTATGGGCTAGCCCATGGTGTGGTCAGCTATGATATACTCAACTTCTTCTTTAGTAGGTTTATCTACAACATCTGGTGGTGCCCTCGTGGGCACGTTCCTCTCTGGGTGGGTCTGGTCTAATCGAAGTCAACTGACTCACATGGAATAGGGGTGAGTTTTCACCGAGCTGGTCGCTTGAGTCTATAGGCTACCTCTCCTATCCGCTTTTCTACAAGGTCTACTTTCAGACCGGGCCAAGCCTTTAGGTTGTTTAAGTAGGTTTGGGCTAGGTCGTTGCGCTCCTGCCACCTCTTGTCAAAGTAGGCTGATGGGCAAGCCCCCGCCTGTCGCAATGGTGTGGGGCGTCAGAGGGCCCCGTGGCCAACTCGAAGGGGCTGAAGTTCGACGCAGAGCTTTTTGGTTGTTAAGTTATAGCAGCACTGAGCAACATCCAACAGCTCCAGTCCTTCTGGTTTGCACTAAAGTGGCTTAAGTAGCCCTCGAGGAGTCCGTTTATTCTCTCCGTCTGAGCTTTCAAAGATATACCGACCGTAGTGACCATCAGATACCGACAGTTGTCTTCTAAGATTACCGACATTTCGGGTTTTCATAAATTTCACATAAGATAAAAGCTCTTTTCATCATCAGAAACAACCTGATTTCCGACCTCTTGCATTGCATTACCATAACGAAAACGAAAAAAAAATCATTCAAAAAAGAGATTGCTCTTGTGATTCGGAATGAAGCTTTATCGGTCGAGGAAAGGAATAGCGATAGATTTCTATAGAGCATCGAGGAACAAGCAGATTCAATCGGACGACGAATTCTTGCGTGGTCCAAGGAAATCAAAGGTCCGCTTCCACGATTTCATCTATATGGAATCTCTTAATATCAGAATAGCTTATATAGTCATGATTCAATTCATGAATTAGCCCACTATGAGTCTACTGCATTTAGAAATATATATATTAATAATATAGTATATCATTCCTGTCTCTGTTACAAGACGGCGAAACTAAATGGTTCGAATGAAGAGAAAAAAAAAGAAGAATTTTGAGGCTCCTCATTTTCCTGGGATTGTAGTTCAATCGGTCAGAGCACCGCCCTGTCAAGGCGGAAGCTGCGGGTTCGAGCCCCGTCAGTCCCGACGGGGGATCCTTTTTTTTCGTTTCGCATTTCTCATCAAAGAAATAGGGGAGAATTTTCATTACTTCAACTAGTACCGATTGATGGGAGAGAGACATATGTGGATTAGTACAATTATTGGCATATTCAGGATTCCAAGAGAGACTGGGTCTGGGTTTCGATCCATGTAATGGAATAGAGTACCATATCTTTCTCGGGAGCACATACACAAATGGAATTCATTTCTCGTACGATACAAAATGAATTTCACAAAATGACCCTGAGTAGAAAACTTTTACAGATTAAACGATTTCCTTTTCTGGCTCCGATTTTCTCTAACCTCAATTACTCTGAATTTGAAAAAAAAATCTATCTCATTCAAATTTCACACTGAGTTTTTGATATATGCGTCCCAGTACTAATGAAGGAAGGAGGATATTAACAAGGATCCCACCATTTCACTCTTAGCAAGGGAATGAAAAAGATTTTCTATTTTTATAGTTAGGGTCGTACCTATCCAATAATATTCTAATATGAATGACTCGCTATTCACTCGGTTTTTGGGTAATAATCATTATGTAGGAGAGATGGCCGAGTGGTTTAAGGCGTAGCATTGGAATTGCTATGTAGGCTTTTCTTTACCGAGGGTTCGAATCCCTCTCTTTCCGTAACTTCACCTAATTCACTATAGTCGAAGCCATACCCAATCGAAAAAGGATGTTATCCAAATTCAAGTAATTGTAGTCAAACCTGACCTCTTGACCCTTTGGCTTTTCCGGCGATACGAACGTATTTAATTCATTTTGTTCTGTAAGACCATAATGAAAACGCAATTCTTTTTTGAATTCTAGACGAATACGATATTGAGATCTTTATAGATCGGTGGCTTTTGGAAAAAGTCTCTTTTTGTCGAGAGGCACCCATCCTCGTAAAGGCTGTGGTATCTATCGAACTATCTTTCTCACCGCGGCTCGAGCAATCCGATTCAAGGGAATCTTCAATCGAGGCGTTGACTTAGATTCCATTATCTTTTGTTTAGTTATAGAGGCTCATCTTTCATTGATAGGAATGCAGCGCACTTGGCATTCCAGACTTTTTTGCACAAGAGTAGCAATTATCCGCCGATCCCGGGGATAGGAAGATAGAAAGCCTGTTGACTCTGATGCTTGCTTGATGGGAGAAATGGGTTGGGATCCTGCCTTGCCTACCTGAGTCCAATCCCTTCTTTTATGGTCGGAGGCCAGCCCCATGGGATAGGAAACTTGCCTCAATTGGTGCTTTCCCTCCTTCATCCCTTCGTTCCAATCCATCCAGACATATATGGCAACCCGTACTAATTGCCCTTGCACTCCTACCCCCCTGCCGTCTCTGCTGCCTCCGCTCCAGCTTGAAATATTACCTATGCAATCACAGCTCAGTCATTGACTGGCGAACTCAAATGGATAGCTGCTGGGAGAATTGCGACTGATGAATCGCGATCAGCCGCTGATTCCCTTGCCGTTGGATTCGTGCCTCAAGACTCTGCCACTGGGACTCGGTCGGAAGAATCTACTGCGGCCATCTCTACCCACCTTTATGAATTCTAACCCCAACCAGCCATGACAAGGCTGAATTTATTAGAACCGTTGTTCTTTAGAAAGACCGGGAGCTGGGAAACACGCTCACTCATACTGACGGAAGGCATTATTAAGGGTAGCGGACAAGCAGAGGAAGAAATGCACTGGTAGCGCTAACGACCCCCAACTCATAAGGGGGAAAAAGTAGACCTTTCTCCTGATCAATCAAGTACCCCCCTGGGAGGGTGGGAATCACTTTTTTGGGTTTTCTTTCATCAATGTTTTGGAATAGTGATAGTGTTTAAGCTGCGTTTACTACAAATGGGCTGAGCCCGGATCTCATTAGCTTGGCCCAACCGGGGGGACTGGACGGGGGAAATAGCCATGCACCGGAGAACCAAGCTCGCTCTCACTACTTATGGATAGACGTGGGTGGAATAATAGGCGAGCCCTACTAGTACAATAGTATACGGAACTAAAGGAACCACTCGGCTATTGAGAGACAAAAAAGATTTTGCTCGTAGGCTCTATAGACTCACTCTCTTCACAACGAGAAGAGCGTGAATTACATCCACCCTCGTTTAGCCTTGTCTTAAACGTTGGCTCCGTGGTCCTAAGTGCTCGTCTTTTTGAACTTCTCCCTGGAACTTATGATCCCTTCCGCTCCGTTCGTTCCGAGCTCGCGAACGAAGGCATGTCAAGTCTCTTTTCCTCCGCTTGGTGATCGCTCATGGCTAATATAGGTAGGTCCAGAGCTAGCTAGTGTTCAGAAGTCACTTAAGAGATTGAATATGAGTCCTATTAGAATAGGCTGTAGCCGCAAAGAGATAGAGATTCGCATTCGGGAAGGGAACCCTCCGGAGAAGAATTCAGATAATGGATTGGAATTTTGTGAGGGTGAGTTCAGAGAGTTCTGCAAGAATGATGAAATTTTCAGGCATCTCACAGTCAGGAAAATACCACAGCGGTGTGGCAGAGCACATGAACAGAACCCTTTTGGAGAGAGCACGTTCTATGCTTTCTAATGCTGGTTTGTCAAGGGAATTTTTTTTGGCTGAAGCCTTTTCTACAGCTTACTATTTGGTGAATCGTTTTCCACATTCATCTCTTGAGTTTAAGACTCCTGAAGAGGTATGGTCTGGTAGCCCTCCCAATTATTCTGATTGGAAGATATTTTGATGTCCTTTTTATCTAGTAACCGGGGTCCAAGAGGAGGCTAGTAAAGGAAAGGCCTTGCTTAGCGTCTGTCCATGAGGCACCCGGAAATCGTAGTAAGCCCGAAAAATCAGAAGCTTTATCCTACTAATTCCATCCGTAAAGTCCTTAACGGCCTGCTGCGCGCTAAGCAAGAATCCGTCTCTTGTTGGGTTGATGTTGAGCCTTTTGGGCACTTGCTAGTCAGTCTCACTCTTCTTCCCCACCGGGCGCAGGCTACGATTTTTTGAACTTGTGAACATGAAGAGATGGGATTGAGTTTTCACGCTTTCACTAAGGGACAGAGTATGCCGTCCTTTCGTACCTTTCTGACTTTCTATCCTTCTTTTTGATAGGACAGGTAAGACTGATTTTCTATTTTCCGCCAGTTTCTCTTTCTGGGTATTCCAACTTTTGAGCTAAAGGGCTTAGACGGAAGAAAGCAATCCAAAGAGAGTGCGTACTAAGTGCCCCTTCCTTGAACCGGCTCTCTCTCTTCCTTACCGACCTTCCTTAAGCAGGACCCTCACTTCAGTGCGAGAAAAAACGTTTAGGTTTTACCGATGACTGATAGCGTGAGCAAAATCCATAAAATCATCACATTTTGAAGTCCTGGTTCATCCACTCTTTCTTTTTCGATTTCTTCTACCACTTCGAAATCCGACAACTGCTTGTTGATCGAGTCAATCGGGACTGACTTTCCGTAGCTTTCCTCACTGAAGCAATCCTCTTTTCTTGTTCTGTAGTTCACGAGATTGGTTCAGCTTTTCAGTCTTTCAAAGGTGGCTCCTCTCTCTAAACTATCGAAGATGACTGACACTCGAAATCATTGAAATTCTCCTACCCGTCTTTCTTTTAAAGGGAGTAAGTAAAGGTGAGGTCCTGAGAGAGATGCTTCATACATGGCATCCGATTGAAAGAAAGATAGGGGTTGGCAATAAAAGAAAAGAGCCATTTCATTATTGACGGAAGATTCAGGAATCAAGAACTTATTCACTTAAGAGATTTTAAGATCTTTCTTTTGAACAGTGACAGAACAGTGATTGACAGGGGACAGGTCGGTGAAGCCTGATCCTTCTAGTGCTGTCATGTCCCCCATTCCATGCTCTAACTCTGTTTCAGTTCCTTGCTTCGCTTCTTTTCTGTTTTGGCTTTAGCTGCGAACTCCACTTTCGGGTTGATCTTTCAATCTGCTAAGGTGTACGACGACAAGCCGGTGTTCCTTTTCATAGTTTCTTCTTTGTCTCCTGCCGGACTCCCTTATTCATCGAGAAAGAGAATGGAGAGAACCTCAACTCCGATAAGAATTCCTTTCAATTCAATAAGGGATTGATCTGACCGTCAAAGGAGAGAAACTTAGATAGTAGTATGCCTCGAAAGGAGTCTGCTCTTTCCCAACATCCAGCTCTTTCCTTTCTATTTCCATTTCCCCACGTCCAGGGATTGGTTCGAGTTCCTGGTGAATCTGTTCTAGGCTTTCTAGCCAAGTCCACTAGAAAATGATTCTTGAACAAGAGCAGCGGAAATGGATTTTCTATCTAAAGAATTTCCCGTTCGCCTGGTCTTTCTTTTTTTTCTTTAAAGAGCGGGGTCGGGGACTCGATGGCTATTGCGCTTATTCCTCCCACTTGGGATACCGGATACCATACCTTTTGCGATTCTTAACCTAATAAGGATTTCAAGTAAAGAGCTCCATCCCAGAAAGTCACACCGCTCACTAATCCAATGCTACTCACGTTCAGGCTTTCAAAGCGCTGAGTCGTTTACAGGAAAAGCACTTACTTATTCCCTTTCCCTACGCTCTGCTTCCCTGGTAGAGCTGCTATAAGATAAGCTCTTTTTCCATTTAGTTTAGAGAGAGTCGCTTTCCACGGTCTGAGGTCTTCGGTCATCCTTCCCTGGAATTGTAAATATGTTCTCTTGCCTGGTCGGCAGTTGCTTGCTTTTCTTAAGCCAATTGCATTCTGGTCTGAGGGAGAGTCTAGCAAGGGCTCTAATTAATCTGCCCGCTCAAGTGTGGAAAAGCTTCTCAATCGCCGCCTATATCGCTTGGGCTCTTTAGGCTTACTTTACTTGGGCCAGGCTAAAGATGTGCTTTCAAAGGGCTTTCTTTAATTAGTTCTCTTCCACCGGCTTTTGACCTACATAACACTTCCACAGTCACCAACTAATAGCGACTCCTCCAACCTAACTGATTCATGAGGCTTGAAGTAGATAAGATCTTCATCGACCACCGACTCACATATCCTTGGGGCAGCGATTTCTCTCAGAAATGAGTCCCACGTATGTAATATTCCAACACTGGAATATGGAACACACTGACCAATAAACCATCCCATATATATGGGCTAAAATAAAGACTAGGGAAAGGCGAAGACAAAAGCATGGATTGACTTGAATCTACGACGAAACCTGAATCACCCCTGATTGAGCTGTTCCATAAGGAGCTCATATCATCCTACAGAGCAGACATGCCGAAGAAGCCTTTTTCTTTCTACGCCCCTTTTCTGTAGGTGGCATCTTTAGTTTCCTAGGTCTCTAAAAGTTCCCCATAAAAGAGTAAATGGGCGCTATTGAGCTGATCTAGTCCCATTTGAAGCAACTATGCAGAGTCAAGCTTAATGGCTATGAGTGAGTTGGTCTATGACCATTTAACTACGTCAAACCTCAATCTCAAAAACCAGATCCTACTAGGTAAAAACCAAGTGTGAAAGTATGGCTAATGATAGTTACATCTTGATCTCTCTATAAGCTCCAACAATTGCCATATAAATAACTCGGCGGGAGTGGCCTTAGCTTACAGTACTCTTATGAGTGCCCAGAGGGAAGTATTCATGAAGGAAGAGCCAATCATCATCTCTTTGGGGTCTTCCCCCTTCAGTATCTCAAGAAATAGAACAGTATACAGTACCGCCCGTAAAGAAAGACAGACTAGTTGAGTTGTAGCAGCAGCTACGGCACCCACCTCAATAGCTGCTCTAACGGGGGTCTACTTCCATTCATGAACAGCGGAATAAATCAAATCTTTGGGAAACTTTCGAACTCTTTTGTCCCATTTAGTAAATGGAAATATATAGGTAATTAGCCGAGTTCGTAGGTGACCCAGGTTAGTAACTGAGTATGACATAAGTCTGAGTCACCGATTCACGAACCTCTTTTGGCCCGAGAAATCCCACTAGGCGATGTAGGTCAGTCGATTATCTACAAGATAAAAGACAAGCTTTCACTAACCTGAGCTCCCAGGCTCACCGATGGCCATTTCTTCCCAAGCGCCTCTATAGAAGTAAGCTCTGTGAGGGCTTGTCGTAGATAAGTTAGGTTTACATCGTTTTTGAATTTATTGCGTATTGGCTTATCAAGGACTTTTAGTCCACCTCACTCATCCTTATCTACTTCGACAGTTCGCCTTGCGCCTCCCCTTGGATACTCCAAGCCTTGGCTCTTCTACTTTAGAGGTCAGGTCGACGCCCTAAGCGGCTATCTATCTATCTATATATATGGTATGGGACTATGAACCGAATCGGAAAGAGGCACAACTACTTAATTATAGTCATTTATGTAAGCCCCAAGAAAAGGCTTAAGCCTTGATTGAGTGCCATTTGATTTGAAAGCGAGAACTCCTTTCTTTAGTTGGTGTACCTACTTGAGCCGGATGAAAGGAAACTTTCACGTCCGATTCGATCACTCGAGATCATATCATTCCAGAGCGGACGATTTCTAGCTCTCTTCCTCTTTCTAAGAGCGCTCCTTCCAAGAACAACGCTTACTCAAGCACTAGCAGCAGATACGGATAGTTGACCAAGAGCTTTTATTTCACCACCACCTGCTACAAGAGGACAGTAAGAAAGGCACTAAGAGAGTTCCGAAGGAAAGGGAGGTCTGCACAAACATCTTTTGACGTGTCGAATATTCACTAACGAAAGTGGGCTTCTATCATGAGTTTCAGCTCCCTTTTGGAGAATCTTACTCATTGTTGGTAGGAATTATGCTCTAAGTATGGGCTCATTCATAAGGATGAAAATTTACATGACACAATCCCTGAAGAGGGGCCCGGCCTTCCTTCTCTTGATTCCTCACCCACCTCCCATAGAGGCGGATCAATATAAATATCTATACCAGAGATTCCCTCATCGCATAATCTTATTATGTCGGTCTTCAACTCCCGGTAATCTCCTAAGAAAGAACCTAGTGAGAAATGCCAATTGCGAGCTCTAGCAGATGTTCCCGATCTTGAATTGAATTTGACTTCCTTCTTTTCTGGTAAGGAAAGACCTAAAAGAAAGACCCGTGCCAGTCTCGATGTTAAGGCAATGAAATTGTTTCATTTATATGCGTTGATATCAGCACAAAGCATGTATGTACAAAGTCTTTATGGAGCCCCTTCCACTAAGGAATTTATTTTAAACTAAGCATTTCTCCTCCATTGCTTGATGAATATTTTCCAGACGTACCAAAAGATGATCCACCAGGAACCGTTTCCTTTGACTTTTGTGAGGAAGGGCTACTAGCTAGGCCAAGAGCTAGGCTAGCTGCTTTTAAGTTGTAGTTGTTAATTCAGAAAGATAAAAAGAAGAATCCGCTCTTTCAGAATTGACCACGGATTGAGTCAATCTTTGTTGAGCATACCCTGTGACAAAAAGATGCTCGAAAGGCACATTTACACGCTTTTCTAACGTGCGTTGAGCATGGTGAGCAAACTTGGAAGGTGAATACCTATTTTGTTTATAATGGCTTTTCCTTTCCCGTCTCGATATGTTCCCGGTCCTAGCGATCTGTGGGCGTACCCTTTAGCGAGCGAGAAGAAATATCAGATAGAGAACGATTCTTCTCGTATAGAAAGAAAGCGCTAGTTGAGTTTCGTCTTTCGACCGAAGAATTCGATTGGCCTTGTGTGATCAAGTTATCATGAGGGGACTTTCCTCCTTTGATTTCATGCTTTGGAAGTTTCAAATATCTAGCTCTAATGGATCCGGTTGAGGAGAGCGCCGACTCAAATGTCCGGCCAGCCGAGAACGATGCCCTTTCTTTTTCTTTCTTATGCCTAACGCCTAAAAAAAAGCCCCCTTTTCTGCTCTTTTCCATTCCGAAGTCTCAGAATCAGTTTACAGTTGATTTGTTGGTGGTAAGTGAGCCGCTCCAGCCGCCTTTGAGACACTGGGGATTGTGAATGAGCTTCATGCTCTGGCTCATCGTGAGACCTTGATTCCGGGGAAGGCGGTGAAAGAAATGAACTATCCTCCAAAAGCCCAGGGGCAGTTAACAGATAAGCCTCATAAGCAAGATAATGTTCGATAACAAGATAGCTTCATTCTAACAACATCACTTCTTTTGGTTGCAAGAACATAAAGAAGGATAAAGGGGGATTCTCAGAAAAGAGGTTGATGCCAAAGATCAGTTGGAGCATTTGCAACAATGTTCAGAATCCATGTGGCACCAAAAATCCGGTTGTCGGAAGGTGAACGTACTGACTGCTTTTTTGACTAAAGGATGCAAAAAGATCAAAAGCACCTGGAAATGGCGAAAGGAACGGCCTACTTGCAAGAGGTGCCATCCTGACCTGGAGGAGGTGATGGGGAAGCTGCTTGCTGACTTATACTCAATTGAAGGGTCAAGTCTTAATCAAATAGTTCAGTTGTTGCGCCCCATATCCTAGTAAAGTTTACAGAGCGAAGGACTCTGATCTTGGGCTTTTGAACATCAAGTTTGTGGACAGGCCTCTCTCTTCCTTCTTGCTTCACACCTGCTATTGACCCCAATTCACTTAAGAGACCAGCCAAGCAATGGCCTTGTTATTTAGTTGGGGTGCGGCTATGCCGTGTTCTCGGTGTATGCGCGAAGTGAATCTTCTATACCGTCCATAGTTGGCGGGCAATTCGTCGTTCATGCATTTGGGTCCGTTGTCGCTGGAGATTGCACTTAGTGCTAGGCTTCCGCTGTCGGTCCGGACCGGGTGATGAAACTGAACGTACTTTGGTTAGTCATTCTGCTTGTATCGACTTCCGTCTGTCTCTCTGTCCCTGATCCTTTCAAGCATAGAATGAAGCGAGTGGGGATTGCCGGGTTTCAGCTGCTTTCTCTGCTCTTAGGTTCGATCTTTTTTCTTATAGGGCCAACGTGCCTATTCTATTACATTCCTTTCCTTTTCCCCTTCTTGGGTGAACCTGTCCCATTGCCCGAATCCAGGAATGGTGATGTCTCGTCCTGACATGGCTTACCTTCCCTAAACGGCTTTAATGGAAGATGCCTAGGGCAGAGAAAGGTAAGTTTATCTAGCCCGATAGGCAAAGACCTTAAGAGAGGGCACTTCGTGGCTTAAACGGCTCTATTTTAACTATGCTCCACCGTTAGAGAAGAAAGAAAATACATGCATATAGGCAAATGCCACGAACAACTAAACCATCCGGTTCGGGAGCTCTAAGGAGGAAGAAAGAGGATTCGGATGAAGAATAAGAAAGAGAGAACGATGCCGAGGCTGAAGTCGAAGTTCAAGCTAAAGAAGGTGCCTAAGTTGAAGCTTAAGTCGATGCCAAAGTTCTTTAACCAGTTCCTCAAGGACAGGAAAGGTCTTAAGGTGCTTTACCTCCAATGGGATCGCCATGACCTGCCTTAACGGAGCTCCAATCAGTCGCTACTCGCTGGAATGAGGGTAGGACCGTCGATTGGTCGTTTCACTACCTACGCAATAACCGATCCTCAGACGGAGCCATACCAGTTATCTTTTCTGTTACCGAAACTTGCTAGCCGACACCGGCTACCGCAAAGGGTTCCGTTTTGGTTGGTGGGTTGAAATTCGTCACTTTTGAAAGTCAAAAACGGAGTGTGGTTGCTCGTTCTATGGCTGAAGCAGAGTACAGGGCGGACGAGAAGGCCCCGGGCCCGGATGGAACGCTCGATTTTTCAAAGATTTCTGGAACATAGTAGGAAAGGATGTGCCTAGGTCCAAAACTTCTTTCGGAAGTGAACTCAACTCTCCCTTTGGAGACCCAGTTTACTGCCACCACCTCTTTGCTTCCGCGGGTTCCTTGGGACCCACTTCTGCGCCATGCGTGCACGGTGGCGGTCTCGACACACGTTTGGTTGAAGAGAAAGAACCTAGAGGAACGACCAGTTGATCGAGTACACCAGCAGATCAAGACCAACAGCCCACATCTTATCTTCTTCCTTGTCTAGAGGATCGTCGGGCCGAGACCAGACATCTTCTTTTACTGCCTTGTTCGTCGTGGCCGTGTCCACACATACGGCTGTTTTAGACGGGATCATCCCTCTCGAAAACGAAGATTTGAAGTGGTCTATAATTTACTGAGTACTCGGTATAACTCATGCGTGAAAGAAAGCCCTTTACACGCCTTTTGAGGGAGAGTCTCCACTGAATGAAACTTTCACAGAATTCTTATCTCCCGGCTTACTATTCTTTGGCAGAGGGGTTGTCGGGTGAACAATGATTCGAAAGAGGGTCATCGGCCCTAGCCTTTGAGGAAAGGTGGAATCGTTGGTAGGTTTCGGGTTTAGAAGCTAAACGGGTTACTCAAGGACGGAGATCAGAGGCAATCAATCGAATGCGTTATTATCGGGAATCGGCCACTCCAGATCGAAGTACTACGGCGTCGTCATCACCTGACACGTGCTAGCCCGCCTTTGGTTGGTAGTGCCCAGCTCTACTTAAGGTAAGGCAACGAAGGAGCCCCTACCCGTCTCGTCTTCTTTGTCGAGACTAGACGAACCCAGATAATCAATGTATTCATCGTACCCCTCCCCTTGATTTGACTTTGAATGAGCCCCAGACCTCGCTTTGTTTGACCATTAACAAATGATCGATGCCCTGCCCTCAATCTGCAGGGGCCTCTCCGTACGATGAGATGCGGCCGTCACGCCAATATCACAGGCTTTTAGTAAAGCAATGCACCTGGCTCATACAGATAACGAATAGAAATACTTAACCAGAATATCACTTACGGCTACGGCACGAAAAAAAGTCGATAGGCAACAGCTCGCTTCCCTCGGATAGTGGCAGACAGAAAGGAGTAGTTCACTCAGATAGGCCATACTAGAAAACTTTTTAAGAAAACTAACTAGACCTTAGCAGACTAATTGAAGCGGGATTCACCTACTTGTGCACCTCTTTTATCTACTTCTTTAAAGAAAGGATTGTTGTTTTTTTTTCGTAAATCAAAAAAGTATAAAATTCGCCAACTTTTTCATATATGCTCCTTTTTAAGCCCGAGAAAGAGGCAAGCGTAGTGGACAAAAGTAGACTTGTGATGACGATAGGCATATCACAGGGGCCTCCATAATACCTTTTTTTCCGACCTTCTTTTTAGGATTAAGGAATTGATTCCGATCCTACCGGATCAAGGGCCTTACCCGAGCCTAACCGAATCGCCGGCCGAGTCCTCTCTTTTGGCACTTGAAATAGAGGCCAACTCTTTCGCTTCGCTAGTTGAAGCAGGATACCAATATTCCACTTCATAACTCTTCAAAGGAAAAAGGGCACTAAGATCCTTTTTTCAAAAAGTGGAATAAAATGAGGCTCCGTGGGCAGCTTTCGTTAGTGTGGTATAGTAGAGCTGGCCAAGCATGGCATTTCAGGTTTCGGTGATTCTTCCTTCTCTTCTCTTTGGAGCTTGTTCAAGCTTATGAGTCCGAGCCGAGAGCAAATAAATGCGCTTAGAAGTGAGATAGAGTTCATTTACCACAATAGGTATTTGATACCAAATAAAATCAAGAAGACCCGAACTCGGAAAGACCTTAACTCACTTCAACAACTGGCTTAGAGCGATTAGACAGCTTTCCTTGCTTCACAAGAAAAGTCCCTCGTGATGGTAGGGCTCCCTCTTCTGGTCATTGAAAAGTCTCATGATCGACTTACCTCCCATGCTGGGACATGTTCCAAAGATTTGGATTCCTTTTTCCCCATTGTAGACCTCATTCCCCTCTTCCTTCTATGTCCTCTACCTGAGGAAGAACCTCCGACCCTAGATCCATGCCTAGTTTTATTCCTAGGATCTCCACCTCCGTATGTTCTTCCCCTCTTGTCCGTCGATCCCTTACCCAAAGAGAATCCGTTGCTCCTGGAGTTTTGTCCATCTTCACCTTCTCCTTCGGACCCTCGATACGATTTCTTTCTCCCCGCGGATTCCCCCCTAATAAAGGTGAGATTGAAGCTCAGTCAGCAAAGACACAATTTCTTTTTTTTTTTAAGATTGCAAAGGAAACGGGATCTCTTCCAATACAACAAACACAAGCCCGCTCGCTAGCAACTGGAGCAGGCACCCGAAACTTCAATTGGTAAAGCAAGCAAGGAAGGCAAAGAGCTGGTGCCTTTTGCAATTGAATCAGCTGTGGATGGGATGAATACTAAGGCTAAGGCAAGCTCTTTCAACCCAAACAATGGGTAAGGGCTAAGGTAAGACACTCATATCATATTCATGCCCAGACTCAACTGTTCTCGTAGAAGCTCCTATTTCATCAGATGTGGGACTTGAAGGAAGAGAAGTGCACATTCATCTGACTCGAGAAATGCCCTTTTTATGTCCATCTGATATTCATTTTTAAACAAATCCAAGATCTTCCTTAATAAGAACTGAACTGAAAGCTGGGGTGTAGGACTAGGAGCGAGAACTATCAATTTCATAAGAGAAGAGAGATGGGATCCTAGCTACGAGTCAGCCCCTCCGACGCCGAATGATCTACTTGCTTTGACTTCATGATTCGGTTGGTGTTCAGTGTACCGGGTACAAGAAAAGAAAAAAGAAAGACTAAAAAAGAATATAGAATATATCAAGAATTGCTTAAATAACTCAGCGATCTCAAATCATAGTCACGATCTACTAAAAGGCAAGTAGCTTGATTGGTTCAAATCCAATTCGTGAGAGGGCTCTAGAAAGGCCTAAATTCTTCTTTTCTTTTTTCGGTATGCCGCTCCGCGAGCAAGGAGCGAAAGAACGAAGTGTGCTGTGGTGATGTCCGAATTTTCACCTATTTTGATCTATTTAGTGATCAGTTCGCTAGTTTCTTTGATCCCACTCGGTGTTCCTTTTCCATTTTCTTCCAATAGTTCGACCTATCCAGAAAAATTGTCGGCCTACGAATGTGGTTTCGATCCTTCCGGTGATGCCAGAAGTCGTTTTGATATACGATTTTATCTTGTTTCAATTTTATTTATTATTCCTGATCCGGAAGTCACCTTTTCCTTTCCTTGGGCAGTACCTCCCAACAAGATTGATCCCTTTGGATCTTGGTCCATGATGGCCTTTTTATTGATTTTGACGATTGGATCTCTCTATGAATGGAAAAGGGGTGCTTCGGATCGGGAGTAACCACTAGTGATAGGGCAAAAATAGGGGGGAAGTACAAAGGAAATAGCGATGCCTACAAACAATCAATTGATTCGTCATGGTAGAGAAGAAAAACGGCGCACGGACCGTACTCGAGCTTTGGATCAATGTCCCCAGAAGGAAGGAGTATGCCCGCGTGTTTCAACGAGAACACCGAAAAAACCTAATTCAGCTCTACGTAAGATAGCCAAAGTACAGTTGAGCAATAAACATGATATATTTGCTCACATTCCAGGCGAAGGTCATAATTCGCAGGAACATTCTAAGGTCTTAATAAGAGGAGGTAGAGTCAAAGATTTGCCAGGTGTGAAATCCCATTGTATTCGAGGAGTCAGGGATTTGCTGGGAATTCCGGATCGAAGAAGAGGCAGATCCAAATATGGTGCGGAAAAACCCAAATCGATATGAATGGAAGATGCCTCTGGAACTTCTTTTTCTCGGTCAGTAGTTGGAAAGTTTCTCGAGCTCAGGTACGGGCGACTCAGCCACATGTGCTCGACTGAATATGCAGCCACGGAACTGCTAAATCCCTCGTGAGACTCCAGTTCCGGTCAATCGTGTCGGCCTTCATCACCGCTCCTTTGGCGATCCGACTGAACGAATGCGGTGACGCGACTTGTGTAGCGAGGAGCTTTCCGCAGTGAATTCAATCTATGAATCCACAGTGGGACGTTCTCAATCCAAAGTGGACTTTTGGGTCAAAGCCTAGACCAAAGGTGCCTAATAGCGTAGGGAGACTAATCGGGTAGCGAATCCCATCCTCAGCTAAACCAGGGTGGTAGCCTAATAGAAGAAGTTGAGCTTGTGCCCAAGCCCACCTTTTTCTAAAATCTCAACGTGGGATAGAGTGGAACCCTCATCGCGAATTTCATGTGGGATATCCACAAAGGATACCAAGGTCGTGCTAGCAAGATTTTAGATGTTCATAGTATATCCGCTACATGGAATAGAGTTGACCGAACAAGGGGTCCTAGATTAAGTCAAACTATACCTTGCGCGGTTCGAGTGGTCCCGTCATATGCACGAACAGCTGTAGTGAGGAGCAAATTAGGAAGGGTAAAAAGATGCCTAGCTTCAATGTGCAAATATTCCATTTTTCTCCAGTGTCTATCAAGACCCTCTTGATTTGGTAGTGGTCTACAAAGGCCTCTACATACAGGGGTCGAGTACGGGGATAGCGAATGTAAAGTCAAAATCATTCTGAGTGAAGTGGTTGGGGATAAAATAGACTTCCCACCATAGCTTGCCCCAGGTGGAATGGAATTAGGGACGCTTGCTTGTGCTAGTTTGCCAGCCTAATGGACTTGTGAAGTGGACAGAAGTTCAATAATCGAGATCTGGGCAGGAATCTTTTCTTAACTGGTTGGGTCTGTGGCTGCGAATGAGAAATTCTTCCCGATCTGGTGGTATTGACTGATGCTGTCTGTAGCACAAGGGAAGGGTATTGATGCAAAGATCATCAAGCCTCAATGGAATGGACCTAGCCAAGTGTGGGATAGCCGTTCTGCTAGGCTTCCCCGCCATGTCGATGGGCGCCCCGACCGCTGCTTGGCGTGGGGTAGCATAAGTCGTTTCCAGTGAAGAGATGAGCGGTTTTCGAGAATCTGCCACCTCGAGGACTGAAATGTTTGGAGTAAGTAGTATAAGATAGTTGAGGATTTTGTGCTACAAAAATAGGCATAACCATAGGAGAAGGAATCGTCACTAGCGGTTGTTTAGGTGCCGTAGACTGCTTGTCAAAGTTTCCATAACAGGGTGCACCATAAGGATGAGAAGTCTGATTCTCTAACTCTAGAAGATAGATCTCTCTGCTGCTTTGATAGCATAGGTTCCTCAAACTCTTGTTATAGAGCTTTCTAATGGCCTTGTAGCTAGTTGAAAAGATAGCTAACACAATGAGGTTTCTTTATTAGGGATATGATTAGGAAAGGATTTTCCCTTACCCTATTCCCTCTTCTTTTTCCGTTCCGCTCTTCTCTTCCTTCGCTGCTTGAATGAAGGAATAAAGCTGCGAACTACACTAAGATGCAGATAAACTCGTTAGCGGGAAGAACAACGACTAGCAAGGAAACCAAATCAAAAAAGGCTAGGGTTGCTTTCTCTGTTGGTTGAATTCGCCACTAGGTGGAATCAGGCCTTCGGCTCTCGATTGCTGCTTGATTACCTATGTCGCTTGCGTGAATCTTTCTTCACTTTCAGTTGACCAGCGTGCTTGGCTTCCTACTGAGTTCGAGTGAGGGTCTTTCACCTGAAAGAAAGTTTTTGCTCAGGTAATTGACTACTAAGATGGACCGCTCGTCATGAATCGCCTCCATCGTCCTACATTGCTAAAAAATAAGATGAACATTCGCTTTCTAGGTGACAATTCGTCCCATCTTCAAATCCAAGGCCGGTTTGGGTTCGTCTTGTCAGGTTTCTAGCGAGCGAGTCTGTCCGGCTTAAAGGGAGGTGTCTTCTCAGCAACTCGTCTAATGTCGTCGTCCTTATCTATGAGGTGATTGATCTCTATGGTTCTCTCCGAAGGTTCAACAAGCTATTAGCTATGCGAGGGTCTTTTAGAGTAGAGAGCTCTCTTTTTTCTCTATCGTAGCACCACATGAGTACCCCTCTTCTGTCCTGTCTAGGCAGTCTGTAGGCAGCAGAACTTAGTGAGATCAAAGCTCAGCAGGAGGCGGATAGGAGCCATCAACCGACCCGCTTCAGACAAATGTATGTCTGCCTCCATCATCATCTTTTTCATTCACATGACAGATGAAGATTACAATAGTCTCAGATACAATACATAAAGAACCTGGGTGAAAGAAGGACATTTTTAATGCTTGCTTGAGCGGCGGCTTCGGCTCGTTCTTTCTGGACGGAGATAGAGTGAATCTTTTTTGCAGTTTCTGAACAGTCACCTTGCCCCGATCCATGGTCTTCTCCATTTCTTTGTTGATCAGATTCACATAGATATTCGCTTGTACAAGTTCTGCATAAAGTTTTTGATCTCTTCTTCAAGCCTTTCTTTGAGCAGGGCGAGAGGTTAGGAAGCGAGAGGAAGAGTGAAAGTCCCCCCTAGTAAGTTCAAAGAATGGCTTGAGTGAAAGCTGGAGTGGAAAAAGACAGATTGAAAGCAAAGGCAAGGGAGCTGAGAAAGGTGAGATAGTGCGAAAAGGCAGAGGCGCGAGCCCTTACTATACTATAAAGGAGCTTTGAGCGAGGGTGAAATCCAATCCTTTACATCTGGATTGAAACTTGAGAACCTCAAGAACCAAAGATAGAAAAGATAGAGCTATCTAACATCTTTCTATATGAATAGGAGCAGCCTTCAGAGAGAAGAGAGAAGGCCAGGCCGATATTGCCATTCCTCGATTAGGGCTCGGGGTCACCCTGGAAGGGGAAAGGAGTGAAATAAATAGGGGTATAGGCGGAAGAAAGAAAACCAAAAAAACCGATATAACAGTAACCGGCTAAGCGCTTTGAGTTTAGGTCAATAGAACACCCTAAGGGAATATGATAACAAAGACAATCTCGATGAAACTACATCAACAACGCTGCTTTCCCTACTACCAGCGGAAGAGGGACCTTCCCGACCATACTTCTTGACTACTTGAAATAGCGCTTAGGATTGCATAGTCAACTATGAGAATGGCTTTTCTCTCTCCTTCTTTCCTTCTTAAATTCATCCCTACCTCCAGGAATGGGCTTTGTTTTGATTCAAACTCATTTTTCTAGGCGCATTCTGGAAGGATTCTTGGATTCTTGCTTTTCTTCTTTTCATTCTTTTAGTCTGACTAGAGAGCTCCCTAGTGAACTTCCCTTGGATTGACTGCATTTTTTCATCCCCACACTCGAAGGAAGAAAATGGATAAAGGAATCACTAGCGTTAGCTTCAAGCTATAGTGAATATTGAATATTGTTTACCGGGGAAGGTACATTTCTTTACATCATAAGGATATAGCATTCTCGCTTATCTTAAATATGTTTTTGAATATGTATAGCTATCAGTATCAACCTAATAGATAGTTGTTTCCATTTAATATGTATCAGTAACCCCTTCATCCATTGCCTGTTGGAGTCTTAGAGGAATCCATGTGTTCAGGGTCAACTATGGGGCAATCCATAGAAGGAAGAAGGAGCTCAAGACTCAAGATAGTGAGTTTGAAAGCCTGTATAGTACCTGGGAAGGCTCTAAGATAGATTTCTTGCTATGAGAGGGCTCTATAGTTGAGATATCTTTTTTCCCTTTAACATCTTTTTTCTCTCTGGGTAAATAGGCAAGCAACTGGGTAAAAGACATCTTAGGAAACCATTCATTTCCAGCCTTTCCTTGAAAGGAAATTTTTCTTACCCTGGATTCAGTAAACAGGGTCAAAGGATGGGGCAGGGGAGTTTGAAACACTTTACATCTGTCTCTTTCCAAGCAGTCTTGGTGGGATAAACCTTCTTCGTAGCTGTCCCCGGATAAAGGAAGAGTCCCAAGAGTTCCTATCTCTTTAAGTTTAAGAAGTGCTCTCGGCACGTAGGTACCCATCTTAGGCAAGCTATCAATTGAGCAAGCAAGTTTCAAAAAGGAGTCTTTCCCCAGGATTCCCTGGTAGGGCATCCAGGACATACCAGGCCAGGCGGGAAGGAATAAGAAGTATCGAAAGCTGGAGTATTGAATGAAAGCTTTTTTTTTTTTCAAGCCTTTACTTTCTCACTCTAGACCCAGTCTAAGTCCCCATAGACTGAATAGCAGTGCTCTTGTAAGGGGATCTAGTAGGATAAAACAAGTTTCATCCTGTTCTTCTGCTTTCGAGCTTGTTGCAGTTGGAGGTACTTTACTTCTACCTGCCATTACTTCTCCCAGCTAGCCATTTTGAGTGCTTCCGCCTTTTAGTCGTAAACCCCGTAATGTGGATCCAACCGGGGTTACTGATCAAAACTATCGTAAAAGAAGACCACCCATGTTGGAATTCTAAAAAGAAAGTTCTAGGCCCTCTAGTGGGGTCTAAAGCCATGAGATTGAGGCAAGAATCTGTCCTCGTAAATCAGGCTTAATAAAAGATACAGTCCTTTCATATCCCATCCTCGGACGTAGACTTTTAGTCGAACCGAGTCACCAAAGTCACGGCAAGGTTGCCAGCAAGAAAATAAGCCTTGGCAACAATTTGATAAAGGTCAAAGTGCTGGTTCGAATCCGGCTCGTGACAAAGTGAGAGTAAGGAAAAAGAATCTTCATTCAACATTCCAAAAGTGAGAGTAGTCTTTTTTTCTTTAGAGAGGCGAAGAATAGAACTAGTTGGAAAGGTTCGATAGCAACTTCAAAGATAGAGTAAGGGCGGATACTAAAACCCTACTAATTAAGAAGGTGGTTCAGACGTTTTATAAGACCTTTCTCTCTTTCTTGGGAGTGTGGCTGGATCAGTTTCAGTTTCCGCTGCTCTTGCTGTTAACCTTTCCTTTATATCTGTACCGAATTCGATCTCTATGTTGCTATTCTTTCTGGCTTGATCACAGACATTGGATTGGGACAAAGACAATTGGACTACAAGGAGCTGGTCTAAGCCTTCCTTTCGTGCTCGCTTTCGTTTGCTACTGACCCCGAGGTACTATACGGTGGATGACCGGGGTCCCCCTCTGGGGATAAGCCCCTTGAGGAAGGGATTTCGCCTAAAAAAGATGTATTTTCTTTTTTTAGTGCAATATCGAGAATTAGGTCAAAATCATCACCTCCGCGGGGATCACTATGCCACAACAATGTCTTTGTTTAAGAAGTTCCTTTTGAAAGCCCAAGCGGGGAGTACTGCCCAAGAGCTTGCATCAGAAGATATGCTCGAGAAGGTAGAAAGGACCATAGATGATATGACTCCAGTCATAATGGAAAGACGAGCTCAGGTCAAAAGTCTCCAGCAAGAGGTTACGGAGCTGCGGTCGTCACAAGGCGGGAAAGACACCAGTTGCGAAGGAGAAAACATCTCATCCCAGATCCAGGTTTCATAATCCAGATACATGTTCAAGGAGAAAAACGACTATTACCTCTTTCATCCGGCACTCAAGACCGGCATGGAACTCCCTCCGCCTAAAAGGGAGCATGAGGTCGCGGACTATATGAGCGTCCCAACTATTGCCTGTACCACCCATTTTTGGTCCATACGTTGGAAGGATGCGCCGCCTTCAAGAATTGATTGCAGAGACACTGGGAGTTGGGATGCAGATCGATTCCAAATGAAGTCCTGAAATTTGAGTTCATATTGCAATCTAATCACTCCTGCAATGGTTTAAATCCATTTAGGAAGTGATTCAGATGAAAATTTGTGCTTCTCCGACCTAAAAAAGGAATAGAGAAGCCAACCGGGCTTTCGTATCCACCTTTTTTCATGAAAAAGAGTCTTCCTTCCAAGCCTAGTAAAGTAGTCCCACTGGTCGTCAAAGCGTAGGTCAGAGTAGCAGTTGAGTCAGCCCCTTTTCTCCAATAGGGTGTCTTTCTTTGTCTAAAAATTCACCTTGATGCCTAATCAGAGGGGATCAAACTCGAACCGAGAATCACGCTTTTCATTGAGCAGAGGCAAGAGACCCAGCGCCTGAAATCGGATCAGGAGACTTCTTGCTTGGGTTGTCGTCTATGACCTGATTGCTGACTTCTGAGTCTTTTTACTTATTTTTGCTTCTTCACACCGGTGCTGAGCTCCTCTTGCGTGCTTTGAACCGAATCTCATATCCTCGGAAACCTATCTCTGAGGCTTTTCTCAATAGGCTTGAATTGATCATTGGTTCATGCAGCGTACCTCTTAAAGTGAGGTCATAATTAAAGGATTCCTCTCCGGGATGATCGAGCGAGGGAAGGTAGGAGCGACCTTCAGTCAGAGCGTACTACGGCTTTTGTTTGAGCACCTTCGCTTCTTTGTTCAACCTACGTACGGGGGCCTAACGCACTCCGAAATATCGGCCTCCTCGGTTTCATTTCCGAAAGAGTCACCGGAACTATGCCGTCTTATTCCCTACTGCGATACCGACTACGGCAGGTTTGGCATCCAAAAAAACCCGGCTCCATTGCATCATTCGTGATCCTTCGCGAATATTTGCCTGCCATGAAGGAGAATCGATCGACTACCATCAGCTGTCATGACTCGACTAGTGGGAGCCCAGAGACTAAATCCATAGAGATGCCTTCCCAAGGTCTGGTCTCTTCGGTATGGGTACGGGCACTCCTCTTGCCACCTTTTTCTTCCTGACAAAGACGACACGACTCAAAAAATCTTTCAACGTCCCGGGCCAATCCAATAGTAGTTCTCCGCTACCAATTGGTACGTTTTGTCTTAGCTCCCTGCTTTGCCCTCTAACTCTTTCATTTCAATAAGGTCTCTCGGTTGGACCCTTTCGGTATGCAGGTTTCAAAAATAAAACAAGTCATCCATTCTAATCTAAAGTAGTCCACTACTTCGATCTCCCCGGGTTCCCGCTCAACCTCCATGCCTTGCCAAAGTCCTATAATTCTCCGTCCCCAAAAGCATTGACTATTCAAAGCATTTTGATTTCTAATGCACGAATTGAATATTCCACTGAGACCCAGTAACACAAGGAAATCTTCTGGTTTAGAAGCAAGACCTACCTTTTGATCAGGTTGATCCTTTTTCGTCAAAAATGAAATAACTAATAGTGTAATTACACGTTTTCATATCCTCAAGACTCTTAAAGAAGTAAAGTTTAAACGGTGAGAATGTGTATAACCTATTAAGAATTTTATACTGAATATCTTTCAATTCCTCAGAATTTATATCAAAGTGGAATATAGGTTTTTTCATATCGTTGTATATAGAACCTATATAACCGGCTAGACTTTCCAGCGAACAGAAATTCTTATCATCACAACTGAAATATCTTGCCATAGAGAATTTGGACCCGAAAATAGGATAGTCAAGCTTTTTCTTTTTGCTTGTACTAAATGGTTTAAGAACCATAGACATCCTCCTATTCATCATACTTAAAAGACTAAAAGAAGTGCACCTAGAGTTCATCTTTTGATTGTTAGTGCTACATCCACCGGTTGATAGGACCTTCCCCACTATCATTGCCGACAACCAGGACCCGATTCGGACTAATCTCTAGGATGGGTTGTACCCTAGATACAGCCCCAATCAGTGAATTTCACCTTACCCATTCTTGTCCGCCGGGCTTCAGGGTTACCCAGGAATCTACTAAACAAACTCATCCCCTATTAGAGGGACTTAGTTTTTGTTTAGCACATTCAAATAGTCTCGAGAAAGAGTTGGTATCTTTTGGATACCTCTAACTCTCCATTTTCGATTTGCTGTGCGTGTTACCAATCCAATCTTTTTAAAAAAGAAAAGCGAAAGCCTTCTGACACTTGTTTTTTTTTACGGATAAACCATTTCTTTTGTAAAATCCATTCTTTATATACATCATTAAGAATGCTGTGCCTTTTATGGTGAAGGCCGCGGAAAAGCATTTTTTTACCGGTGCGCAAGATGCATAAGTACTTTTTTACCCGGATTTGCTTATTCAACTTCAAAGAGTTTACCGCGTTGAAGCTATTTCGAACTCTTCTTAGTATTCGAAATCTCGTTGAAGGACGGTCTCTTAAGGCCTTCTTCTCCGGGAGGGAACGATTTTTATCTATCCATCCGTAAAGAGAACGGAGGCAGCCGAGACCAACTCCTTTGAATCCTGATAGCTTGTTAGCGATTACACTACACCGGATCGAAGAGCTAGCTTTCACTTCATTGTTCAAGCTCTTGAACATTGGTTGAGTTCATACATTGAATGCTTTCCTATTCAAGACATACTACCAATTCCTTTGAAGCAACTAACACTACCGAAGCTGGCTTGTTTGTTTTGGTTTGGGTTTTGAAACCTGAGAAAGAAGGGGATTTACCCTATCCTAACAGCACCTACTCTGAAAAGGACTAGCTGCGCTTTTTTCCGCATCAACAGAAAAAAGACTGACATCTGTAACTGGAAAAGCAATGATTGAACTGATAGCTATGATTCACATCAAGAAAGAAGTAATAATAACAGTTAGATCTAGATCTTCTTAAAAGAAATCCCCTCGTCGCTAGGCCCTTGCCAAATAGCTTGGCTTGATCTTTCCGAACGGGCGATTGAATATGACTCTCAATTCCTTCTTAAAAGGAGATGGGATCCTCTTCTTTATACTTTCCATTATATTAACCAAAGGAAAGAAAGGCAAGTCCTCGGGTACGAAACAAACTACGCTATTCCTCCCATCTCATAAGAGTGAAAATCGAATACAGTACCTGACCCGAGTCATTCTCTCCCGGATAAGACTAACTAATCTTTCTGTCTTACTATATGATTTAACGAAAAGAGGATTATAGTCCGTGTCCGTGTGCCGCTAATTGGCATATCTCTTTGTTGCCGATTAGAGACCATCCTTGCCCAGCTTAGGACTATGTGATAGCACCCAAAGGTAGTTCTTCTATTTGAACTAGAGCTTCTTGTCCTTGGAGAAGGGATCGATCTCTGTAATAAGAAGAAGTCCTTGACTCAGAAGCACGAATCGCACAGAGGCCCTCTCAAAGATCCATTACTATACGAAAAACATTGAATTTAGGGCTTCAAACTCGAGATCTATCTTCTCTTCACTAGCTAGCAGACTGATGAATTGAAGTAGACTACGTTCTTTCTCTCACCTCCACCTGGGCCAGCGCCCGATATAACTTCCCAAAGTTCGTCTCCTTAAGTGGGAACCTCCCGTCCCCTATTTCGACGATCAGATCGCTACATTTCCCCAGCAATTCCCAGATTCGATTGCTAAGTGACAAGGGTTGAGTCAGATCAAGAAATTGGAGGTTTACTTACGGCATTTCGATCAAAGTTGAGAAAGCTCTCTAGCCGAGCTTCTTGAAGACAGGTTGTTGTTTGCCAGGGGATGCTCATCCGCCGGATGAATTGACTCGATCACAAAAACTGGAACAGTGACTTTTTTCTACTCCTGCACCTACCGCCACTGGTCCTATCTTTCCAATGTGCTCGTCTCCCGCTTCCTTCTCACCGGGGCAAAGCCCTTACTTAGTTCGAGCGGAAGATAGATAAATTAAAGTGTTAGAGAAGGTAAGCTAAAGAGAAGGGAAGCTTAGTTTGGGCGGTCGGGGGTGAAAGAGCAGACCTATCTATAGCTTCTGGTGTTCTTTTTGTCCCGTATCGATATTAGCTTGACCTTAGCTGCTACCTAGTCTTTCTTTCTTCTAGATATCCACAGGAGACCAGACCCGTCTGAACCTAGCCTCCCATCTTAAAAGACTGGATTTCTTGTTTACCGACAAATGCCAACCTAGCTTCTTTTTACGTGCACCCTGTTCCTATCTTGTAAGCTTCAAAATTCCCACTTCTTTATGTCTGAGAAACCACCCCTAATGGAATCAAGTCTATCTGCTCTGCCGCTGCTTCTTCTTCTCTTGGGAGAGATCCTGATCTTTTTCTTATGCAATTCTTATTGTGTTTGGTATTATCGTCTTTCCGCAACAACAGCCGTCGTAGGCTGAGGTGAGGGGCGAGAGGGGATATTAGGAGAGGAATACTGGCGAATGTGATCATTAGTCTTTCTTACTGCTACACATCCCGGGTCTAGAGGACTTCTTGTTCAAGAGGGCAGAATAGACAAATTGTTTTGTAAGGACTCTTCGAATGTGAGGCATTCCCTATTATTCGACATCAGCTACAGCACCTTACTCGACGGACCTATCTAATCTTGATTTCCGGGTAGAGTAGTATGATTCTACTAATTCCGAGAAGAGAGATATGCGCCCGGGTGAAGTTATCCTACTGGGTAAGAAGCCTATCGGAAAGGCTAAGGATGGACAGAGCTTTGGATTAGGAATCAGGTTCAGGCTGTTTTCTAGCGTTGGTCAGTTTTCAGATTTTTTTTTACTGAATCCTTCTTCTCCCCAGCGGTTCTTAAAAACAGGTAAGTCACACACGGTGCTCGTACCTTGGGCTTGGATAATTCTAATGATCCGTGAACCGGCAGTGAATGCGGAGATCAAAGGGCTATGGCTTACTTAAAGATTTTCTTCGCTAACGCCCCTTGGCTTCGGCTGCTGACTTCAGCCATATGTGACACACATGATGAGCTGACAGAAAAGCTTGGCTTGACTACCCTGTTCCTGTGCATTGAAACCATCCGAAAGACACGGGAGATCTATATGTGGAATTGAAGAAGTAAGAAAACCTTGTGTCCACCCTAAGCTCGTCAGCTTAGAGAGAGAAAGGCCTAAAAAAGCTCCAAAAGAAAAGATGGATTTCCAGGCGGCTCATCCCAATCATAGACATTGAACCCGATAGATTGGGCGCTTCTCAGGCCCCAGCCCTTACTTCTGTTCTTATAGCATAGCCCTTTCTTGGGAAAGGAAAGGCTCTATTTTGATAGTCCCGATTAACACTTATCGGTTCCACTCCCGCGCAAATGGCTTCAAAACTTTCCTTTATTCGTCCATCCGAAAGAATCTCCTGTTATTTTCAGCTGTACGAAGCAAAGCTCAGAGCGGAACCTTTAGGCCAGTCACTTGCTTCAAGATAGAGTGAATCTTTCTTTGTCCCTAGCAACCATAGGTATAGGGATATGGTTAAGCCAAGATTCAATGTACAATATGTCTTCTCACTCCAGATCAGCGGGATAGAGCTTGGCTTAGTAGGAGTCTGGTTCAGTACCTTTTGTGTGGTTCAGGACTCGCCGATTGATCAGACTCGGACCGAGAAGTGTTAGACGACTCACATCAAGCCAGTACTCTAGGGGTGCGCCAACTTCATTCACCATGCTGTTGAGGGAAAAGTCACTCCACATTTCACTGCCCCCGCCTTCGTTAGCGATTCCAACGCATCACTTAGTGCGTGCTATGGCATGTTCGGGGCTGAGCAGGCTCTTCTCTGATCTTTCTTTTCTTTATCCTTATGCCATATCAGTTCTAGTGGTATAGTGATTCTTCCCCCTATTGGTGTGCACTTATCCATCGTTTGCTCTTGTTCACATCTACTCGTTGTGTGACCAGAAGATGTACCCCTTGGTGATGTCAGTCTGGGGATTCCCCATGTCCATCCTGGTTGGTTGGCTTTCCAACTATTCGCTCTAGGCGGAGTTCGCGACTGCCAACTGTAAGGACGGATGAGACGCCTCAAGGTAATGGATGTGAAGAAAGGGGGGGCGAGGCCTTTAGGCCCTATACCTTCCGGTGAGATTATGCCTTGTGTTTTTATGATGGTTTGCCTGGTCATAACGTGCTTTTGCCTTGTTTTGTCTCTTCTCATTGGATGCAGTGGCATAGGCAGGTTGTCCCTCCCTCTTCTGAGGGTGGAGGTTCTTCTTCTTGCTGTAAGTGGGGCTATCCTTATGACTGGGTCCGTTACAGCGACTAGTCAGAAGGTGGTCTGTCTGAATGCGATGCGATCCCTCCCCTGACTCGGACAAAAAGGCAGTTAGTTCACTTAGGGCAAGCAGTTCGTCGCAGCCTTTTCTTGTTCTTTCTAAGAGGGCATTCCTCGATGCATCCCCGCTTGTTTGCTTATGTTGGCATATTAGAAGGCCATCAGAACGTCAGGCAAGCATCAGTCCCTTGGTTGATGAGTCGTAGCGGAGCCATGTGGCAAAGAAGCGTTCCAACTCCTATATCTCCTTCCCTCTAAAAGTCTAAGATAGCACCCGCGGGCATCCGATGTGAACGAATCCGCCCCATAGGTAATAGCACGACACGAACCAAATGCCCCTCCTTGGGTTGGGGCAAGACTTTTTTGAGTAGTTCGCTCAAAGGCTCGATAAAGGCCTATCTTTGGGCATTAAAACAAGAGTTTCTGGGGTCTACATCCCCTATTCTATTTGAGTGAGTTTCAAGAGCCCTTGGTATATAGACACTTTGAAGCAAACAATCCCATCTGTCTATTAGTTCACGCTCCATCCCAACTTTCGAATGATTGCTAAGCCTCTTTATTACTACTAGTGGCATTTCTTTAAGAGCGCATTCCTCCTAACTCCCCTTCTCAAGCAGCCGCATCTTCTCTTTCCTTCTTTCCTTCCCTAAGCCTAATCATGCTTTTCACATGCAATTCGATGCCTTCTGCGTCGAAGGAAAGTGAAAGTCAAGAAAATCCCACTCATGGACAAAGCGGATTCTCTCTCATGTCATGGAAATAGTATATGCCGCAGATCGTCTGTTCTCAAATCGATCTTTATCTCATCTTTCTCTTTCAATTGTGCAGTGAAGTTCCTTGTGCTCAAGCCTAATTATACATTCTAGTAGACTGCTTGTGCTTTCACCGATCGCTTCGAAAGTCGGGGTCGGCTTTTCCTCTTCCTCTATTTCGAAAAAAGAAGTGAACATAGGTAAGCTAGACAAATCTCAAAATTCCTGCTATTTACAAAGTGGGGGGAGAAAGGTAAGGGGAAAAGCGTTACTGGAAAGATAAAGCACTCGCTTCCACAACGAGAACTGACTTGGAACCATGATCCCTGCACCGATTTATGTACGGGTCATGGGAAACCTATTCAATGGTATGATCGCCATTTCTATCTTGACTGGAACTCGATTGACTTGTATGAGTGGAGCTGGTAGACCCATCCTACCAGTACTAAAGAAGTGAAGGGCGTCAGCGAAACTCGAACCTTATCCAAGCTGACCAAGCTGACATCAGGTCTATTTAATCGGCTTGTCCATCTTTCATGGTTCAAGTCAGTTGACTCTACTCTATCTACGATGCATCGAGGTTGGTAATAGGTTGTCTATGGCCGCTCATATATTACTAAAAACCTTCTAGATAAGCAAAACAGTACCCGCAACTGCTGCCTCTACTCCGCCTACTTCTTGTGCCGACTTCGCCAGCCTCGCTTCTAATATCAAGTGATCCACACAGGCAAGAAGTCAATTACGTATCGAATCGGGCTAGTTGTAGGCCGTTTGCTATTGCGATCAGGACTGTTCGCCTTTATTTAGAAGCAGGATTGCCACTTAGTCACGGCAGTCATCCCAAGCCTTCATGATTTTAACCAGTTCGCTCCCCGCGGCGGAAGGCCCTTTTAAAGCTTCTCGACACCCCGGAGCGCTAAGGTTATCAAGGACCTGGGAAATTGGAAGACGTTTGGTTTCGTCTGCCCCCGTTAGGGGAAATCCGGCTAAGACTTTACTAACGACATCTGTTCGGGGCGACTGCCGGCATTGCAAGCAAATAGAGAGCCCCCGCCCGTTTGAGCCGTTGCGAGCCGGAAAGCGGCTGTTTGAGTCGCGAAAGGGCCGCTTGCTTAAATTCGATTTTTTATAATAATAATAGACATATAATATTCTATATCTATCTATAAACAATAATCAAAAAGAAAAATCATTTTTTTGATCCAATTGTTCATTCCTGGGAAGAGGAAGAAGCAGATAGAGCAAAGGCCTCCTCTTTCCATCCGCTCTTCCCTAAGTGAGCGAATTGCATGTAGAGATCCGTAAGGGCTTATAGTTTAATTGGTTGAAACGTACCGCTCATAACGGTGATATTGTAGGTTCGAGCCCTACTAAGCCTACCACCCCCCTCTCTTCACCTGATACAAGGCAGTCGAAGTACCCGCCGCCCTTTCGATCTAGTCCCACCAAGGAGAAGTTGAGCTGAATTGGCATCCGCCTGAGATGGGTTCTTTTAAGATTCATGTTGATGCGGTTCTCTAACCAGGTTATCACAAAGAAAACATTGGAGTGGTGGGTATAGATCTGACTGGGCTACTCAACACTTGAATAGGGTCTATTTACGCCCTTTTTTCGGTGGACATGGCGGAGGCTCATGCACTTACACTTAGGAAAGGTTCTGACCTGGCTTTTTCTCTACAGCTATCTTCTCTTTGTATGTATTCAAATTCATCTCAGGTCTTGAAAGCTTTTCATAGTCAAAAGTCGTCTACAGATCGCAGTCTGAGGCCTATTGTTAGCGATGTGCAGCAACTCCTGATGTCCTACCACAGCTGGTCGGTATAAAGGGTGAACAGATTAGCCAATGCTTCGGCCAATTGGGTGGGAAAGCATCTTCCTGACTGACTGTGTCGACCTTACTGGGTGCAGAGTCCTCCACCAGATATTCTTGCTATTTTAAGAGAAGATCATCATTGGTCTGACTTAGGCCTTGATGTCTTTTGATTTCAGCTTTCAATGCCCGGAATAGGAAATGAGATGATTCGATAGTGGGAACTCATAAGCGCTCATCCATTCTATGCCGGTAATCGAGGAGGCTATGCTTAAAAGATTGCATTCGACGCCGGTGATCAATCAGGCAGGATAGAATTTTCCCTTTCCGACCGGTCTTTGAGTAGAATACCCCTTCTTCCGCCTACCCTTGACTGGGGTTGGCTAGGGCCTTTTATTCATAATCATAGTATGTGGCTATCGCTCCTACTTCTGCTTGTCATTTTAGTACTTGTAATGTCTTTGGCTTCACGCTCCGCAACCTATCGGTCAAGTGTCTACGCTACTCACCTTTGAAATTGAGTGGCATTTGGGCCCATAGATAGAGTCATCCCATCCAATGCCTTTTCCTTAGCTTCTGCTTTCTGGCTTTCTGCAAGAGAGGGTTCATCAGGGTCGAAATCAAACCTGATAGAAGATTCATCAACGCTGGGCACATGAAGATTGAGGGCTTTCCTAAGTAGAAGGCATGGAACTAGCGCTTCGCACTTGACCTTTCCACTAAGCTCTTGGAACCTTTCTATCCCGAGCCGCTCACTTGGTTTGAGTTGTATTCCGATCCTAGAAACAAAGCCAAGAAAGGCTAGTCCTAGTCATCCTTCTTGATAGATTTCTTCATCAAAGCAAAGAGAGGTCTCAGAAGTGGCATTCAGTTCTCCTCTGCCGATGCTGCTACGCTTCTCTGATCGCTAAGCCCTCAGAACTACATTCCCGGATTGGTTGATGTTATCTCAGTTGATGTTTGAAGCATAGTTCAAGTGAAAAAGATCCCTATCAGGTGAGTGCCGAGCCTTTTGATTAGCCGCATTTATGACTTCTCAAAGTCTGGCCTGGCCCTGCCACCTCTACTTCTACTACGATCAGTTTCGAGCCTGGGAAAATCACTCTTTTATACGCTATTTGAAGTTGGAAGATTCCATTAGTGTTCTTATGATATTCTATCTATCATCGGGACAGGAATGGAGTGACCGAGGGGACGGACGAGGGGAAGAAGTTTCTACTATTGCTATGACTGGCAAGCAAAGAGGGAAGACTAGAAAAGAGACCCGCTTTAGCGGGGGAATATGAGATAGCGACTTTACTTATTGACCTTCATGAGCATGGGTGACTGCATCTCATGTTTCATTTCTGATTGAGAACATTATGAACCCGAAGCCCTCACGATATGACAGAAAGATGCCACCAAGCGCGAAAGAGTATCGACCTCAGCCTGCCTAAGGAAATGGAATCGGGGATCAACTTCTCATTCTATCTTTAATCGAGAATCGAGAAAGCCCTCAATATACATTTCCTTTTGCCATCAGCAAGTCAGTCTGCCCGTCTTTCAGGAATCACAAGCTATCACGGAAAGAAAGATTTTGTCACTAGGAAATCCCCAAGATCGGGGCTAAGAAGTTGGAGAAATAAAGCCACGGTGGATTGATAGATTACTAATCTGGCCCCAGTCAAAGACTGAGGAAGGGACCCAGCAAGTCAAGTCAAATCCGAAGACGACCTTCATTTGATAAAGTCAGAAGATATTGATTGGCAAAAGCCCATTGTCAGAGAGATGAAAGAAAGCAAAGGATTCGAGGAGTCATCCCATGATCTAACCGGGATAGAAATCGAAATAAACGGAAAAAGGAGAGACCAGAACAGATGCGCCAGCTGTCGAGATTCTCCAATTACTTGACGTTGCGAAAGACATAATCTGAGGTCAAGCAGGAGCGGCCACTGAACCCGTTCTAGCGTCGTGGGATGAACCAGAAAGAGGATCAGAACATTCAAGTAGGGATTGGCCCCCTGGGATTCCTGAGGTTGACCCGCCTTCGAAGAATCGGGCAACAAAGATTCAATAAAGATATGTACATATATCTCCACAATACAAAGTCCGAAATTGTGTCCGTCTAAGCTAAGTAGCCGACTCTTGGAGGTCTAGTCAAGCCTGATAGAATACCTAAGCCTAATTAGACCGACAAGGAGAAAGAGGGGCTTACTTGGTGGCAGGTTGCCTTCTTCTATCCTCACCTTGCTTCCTTTAGGCCTGGGATTACTATCTCCTTGTGAACAGGGTTTCTGGTAGAATGAGTCCTAAAAGGCTGGGAAAAAGAAGCAGGGACTAAGAACCTTACGATAGCACGCTTTCTTTATAGATCATATATCCCCTTGGGGTAAGAACCGATAGCAAAAGAGATTCTAGCGTAGGTAGACTCAGTCCTTATTTATTCTAGATCTAAACCCAGGGAAGCTAGGGTTTGCCCGTTCTCATACAGCGCTCTTTTAGGGTAGGTTTACTCCTAGCATGAGGGAATTAGCTTAATAGAAACTGACTTACCTATCCACAGGGACTTCAACCATGGAATGAAAATCTCTAGCACTTTCCCTTCCTTCTAGCCAACCAATCTCCACTTTCTTGGAACTCAAAGACCTTCAAATAGCATGCTGATTTAGTTGCGTACCCCTCAAGACTGAAAAGATCTGACCTGGGATAGAGCTAGAGCGTGCTATTGTAGAGCGTAAGTTACCATGCGCTGGAGGAGCCGAAGGAAGAAATTCGAGAAGTTCAAGATGAGAAATAGGAGTAGGAGAACGAGCTATCGAGTCAGCTATCCCCTGGCTGTATCCAGCTTGGTTTGTAGTAGTACCCGCTAACCTGCCAGCCAGTATTGACTCATTCTACCAGCTAATCCTCTTCGACTAACTCATTCCCAGGGGATATGATATAGAGGAAGGAAGTCTACCCTCGTAGCCAGAGCTCAAGTAAACCAATGCCTTGGTTGAGTAAGCCCCTACCAACTATCCGTAAGCCAAACCCTATCCTCCAATGAGTCTACCCCTGCCCTTGTTTCCAGCTTGGGAATGAGAGTGAGGATATTGGAATTGAAGGAAGTCCCCTGAGATTGGGATAGAAGTAAGGGTAAACTAGTGGAAGGATATTCTAAGGAAAGTGCTGGCGCTATAGTCAGTCATTCCCCTTTGCCCATGCCTTTTAGTAGTTAGCCTGGTGCTAGGAGAAGCAAGCCAGCTAAGCAACTAATCAAGTAAGCTAGAAAGAAAGTTTCAGTCCATGGGTAATCCTCTACAGTCGAAGTTGGACCTGACATTGGGAGTTGCCATAGGGTCTACCCCTAAGAAGTTGAAGGAAGAGTTTGCGAGACAGTTGCAAATTCAATTCCTCCTCACCCGAACTCGAGGTAACTGATTTCGGAGTTCACTTCCCGGGATTCACTGATTTAGGAGTGAACGAAGCCCAGTGGCTCAGTAGCCTTTCTTTGTCGATTGGGTCCTGGTTCTAGGGCGCCCTCGTAAGGTGAAGAGTCGCCTCCCCCGCTGCAAGGAGAAAGAGACTGATTTAGTGAAGTCTGGCATCTGTTCTTTTGAACGAATCCGGTGATATCCTTTGCTTCTATTTGAAATTGGTTTTGTCTTCTTTTCTCCATATTCCATAGAAAGGAGAATGTGAAAAGCGTTCAGCGGGCTAGAGTCGTCTTCTTGCTGTTGTTGAATGTGAAGTTGTGATCAGCTTAGCAGTAAAGAGCTCTTGTTTAGCGAAAGTCGGATTCTGCTTGAGCGGCCTTCTCTCTCTAAAGGGAGTTACGCCAAAGGTAGTTCGGTAAGCCTCGGGTCATAATCTAGTATGACCGAAGCATTAGCCCTGTCTCTATCCTTGGGCTAAGGGCCCATAGACTGGACTTAGTGCGGTGAGGTAGCTTAGGATGATTAAACCGTACCTGATGACTTTCGGACTGCTGGATTGGCTTCTTGACTTAGAGCTTTCACGTGGCAATCGAGCTGCCATTGATGGAGAAAATTCTGCTATAAAGAGGGAGTTGGCAGAGGTAGAATCGGCATCTGTCTCGCCTGCTGGAAAGCTACTTGGCTATTGAAATCAGCAGCAGATCTTATCAAATCAACAACATGTTGAAGAATCCGTTCTTGGAAGAATTTCTACTATAAGGGAGGAGTTCTCATACCCAGTTAAATGATTAAGGTGTTTTCCCGCCTCAAGGGGAATGCTTGAAATAAGCTCTTCTCTCTCTTGGCGACTCGGAACGAATGCTTGAATCAGCTTCTGTCGTTAGAACGAGAATAGCTCAAGTGGAATCTCTTTCTTTTGGGAGGGTTCCGGAATTGATAGAGTCAAGTCATATATGGATTCAAATCGCCAAATCGTTATCTTATCTTTGTCTAGAGTAAGTTGGTGTGAATTCTACTACGGTAGAGGATCTACAATCATTAGCTCTGGTTCACAGGCAAGTAGTGAGGGGATTGAGTTTCACTCTTGAGAGATAGCCAGATAGTGTTGAGAGCTATCTGTAGCAGTCGTAAGGTAAGGCCTCCCAATAAGAGTTCAGTCGTAAGTCCGCCCCCTTCAACCACCTGACCCAGTCGACCATCGTCATAATACTTGGGCAATATGGTAGAAAACGTACTTGGACCCATAATCAGGTCCAGTAGATTCTTACTAAGGGTACTTCCAATCTTCAACTGATCCATGACCTTATCGTCACAGTCAGGAGAAAATGGAACAAACACCTCGGGTGACTATAATACCGAAGCAGACTTCCACGGTTTCTTGCGAGATGACCGGCCTTCCAAACCAAAGAAGGCGGTAAGCTCACAATGGAAAGACGTAAAGGAACTTCTCGCTTTACTGACTCACTTTCCACCCCTGGAACCTTTCATCCACCGCTTAACGGCGCCATGAGAAGGAAGGGCCTTCCAGGTAGGTTCCCAAACAATCCCCACATGAAGAGGACTGCTAGAAATATCAGGAACATAGCGTCGAAGAAGTTCCGGAAATGTGACCCCAAGAGAGGCCGCATATTCTCGAATACTACGAGCTACATCCTCGGGATGGGCTTCAACTATCGATGAAAATAACCCATCATTCACAGACTTTGCTAAAGTAATAACTTTATACAAAGAAAAGAATGACAGATACATTCGCACCAAACGATCAGCCTCATCATCCCCCTTTCCAATTATCAATCTATGAAAAGAAGGGATTATCCGCGGATATCCTGACCTGGTTAAAGAGATCGGGAACGGAAGTAAAGCGGGCGGAACCTTAACTCCACCATAGGCCGTACGGAGACTGCTAGCTGCCTGTTTCAAATACAAAGCAACTAGCAACCATCCTGACTTTCGGCCCAGCTTTACCACAGAACCAGAAAACAAGTATGCAGCAATACAGAGCTCCTTCGTGAAACCGCCAGTGAGTACTAAGATCACCTTATTTAAGATTGACCTCAGCACCCGAGGGCTTTCCAAAACCCTCTGCCAAGTTAATCTCTTCAAACGTAGGACAGTGTCGAACAAGTTAGACATTGTACACTACTTTAAGCTTCCTTTCATCCTGGTTATACACGATAGTCCACATAAGTGAATGCTACCTACCAGTTGCATTGCTGCAAAGGTAAAGTGTCCAGGCGGGCTTCCGCAGTACCCAGTGCTTATGATCCACTCATAGCACTGTGCTACGCGTGAAGAGACAACCACTCGCCTAAATGACCTGAGTATACTACCTTACTTATTTCCTCTATGAGGGAGAAAGCAAATTGAAGAACCCGCGGATATGTGCAAAGCTGAAATTCTTGTTAGCCAAGGCCGTTAAGGTCGTGGTAAAGACAAGATAGACTTTGACCAGACGTGCTCTCCATCTTTTTTTTTTCGATCCGGAGGAAGTTATCGCTCCTCGTAAACTCGGAATAAAAAAAAGATTATTCCTCGCTTTTGTTCAATTATAAATAAATAAGCACTTTGATGGAGATTTGTAGCATCATTCAAGTAAATACAGATTGAGATCGTAGAAACATGAGCTTGTGATATAGCTACACCTAATTCCAGACCGGTTAATGCAAGAACTATAAATAAAGGACCAGGATCCCCTATGAAATAGAAAAGATCATTCATACATAGCATAGTCCAAGCGGACCCACTTAAAATCTTTACTGAACTATGACCGGCCATCATATTAGCAAATAAACGTATTCCTAAGCTTAATGCGCGAAAACAATGAGGGATTAGCTCAAGGAGTACTAAAAAAGGTGCTAACGGCAGTGGGACTCCTGCGGGTAATGAGAAGCTTAAAAAATGAAGCCCATTTTTTTGAAATCCCACTATAGTAATGCCAATAAAAAGAGAAAATGAGAGACCCAAAGTAATGAGAAAATGACTTGTAACTGTGAAGCTATAAGGTATCATACCCTGGAGATTACGAAATAACGAAAAAGTAAAAGTAACCGAGATGCAAGGGAAAAACTTTTGTTTAACATTTCCGGAAAGACCACCTATTTGTTCGTTTACCAGGTTCGGCACGAAATCATAAATAAGCTCTACCAAGGATTGCCAAGCATTTGGTACTGAGTTTCCTCCTCCCTTTTTAGTAACAAAATGAACAAAAAGTAGGACCAAACTGAGAGTGAGTAGCATAAACAAAGATGGATTTGTGAATGAGAAATACAAGTTTCCTATTTTCATAGGAATCAATGGGAGAATGGAAAATTGCTCAAGTGGGGACTCCTTCACCTGCCCTATTAGATTCAGAGCCTCCTGATAGGCCGCACTGCCTACTCCGTTTGTGCTCAAATCAGTCGCAATGGACTCCATAAAAGGAATATTGTCGCTTTCCCCATGTAAAGCTTCGGCCATAATCAGAGCCTTTTGGGAATCCCCAGTCATCTCCTCCAATATCTCGCGTATCTGACATTGACATTCTACTACACGTTCATCGTTAGGGTTAAGGCCCGGGTGATCCTCAAAAATACCATCATAAGCATTCTGAGGATCGGGCAATTGAGTTCTAGAAGATGTATCACTGGAAGAGTTCAGACTCGCTTCATCAAATAAAAAGATTCGTCGTGGCATATTGATATTGATTGAGAAAACAAAATTCCCTCCAGTTCACTCCGTCAAGCCTGTAGGATGAGTGAAGAATTCTAGTGAGTTGTGGTTGGTTGTTGACCAACGGAAAGCATGGAAAAAAAGAAAAAGGGAGGTGGAGAAGGTCCGGAAAGCCCTCACTTTATTGATGGGGGACATTTGGATCCCCTTGTTGACCAAGCAAGGTCGCACTGAGACTGAGAACACCAACGGAACACTCTCTTACCCCCACTGACCAGCTAGTGTGCAATGACGACCGGCCCGCAAGCTACTCGATTTGATTTTCTTAGCTGCTCTGGATTCTATTCTAGATGCTACTTACTTAGATATGATGTTTTCTTTCACAAGGTAGCACATCTATATAGCATAGCTGAAAGCGGACAAAAAAAGCTGTTCCCATAGCGTTACGTAGGCTAAGCTTAGCCTCTTTCTCTATCTACATTTATATATGATAATATCACCAGTGGACAGCGAACAAAAAGATGCCACACTAAGAAAGCAATCCAAGGCTCTCTCAAATCAAAAAGGCAGAAGAGGAATCGGACGCAGCCTATTCTTTGCTAACAGCCTATTAGGGATTCCAGTATAGTAAGAGGCAGGAGAAGGCGAAAGAAGGGGAATCCCCCGTCGTACCAAGGCTCTCTCTCTTCCTTCCATTCTAGTTACCCAACAAAGAGTTAGATCCTTGAGTGCGTGAAGGTAGGGCAAGGTAATGCGGAGAATGCCACGACTCAACTATGTTTAAAATCCTTCTTAGGGAGATGTCATGTGTAACCCGTTAGTTGAGTAAGGGGCGTAGCGAGAGAGAATGACCTATGCATTCTGTTATCAAGTTGGACGATCCATTAATCCAATTTGAGGAAGAAACGAACTCTTTCCATTTTTTTTTAGGGCTGTCGCCCAACACTTCTTCTTTAGGGGCTTGGAGCAGATGAAGCCTTCCTTCTTTCTTCTCGGTCCGCTTTGGCTCCTGATCTTGAGCTCGCTTTTCTTGGCCTCAGGCTTCCTCTTGGAGTGCTTGCCTTTTCGATACTTTAGGCCCTTGCCCTTGGCTTGGTCTCGACTCCCACTGGCTAAGTACTTTCCATCTAGCAGGCTAGCTGCCTGTTCCTGGACATTTTGGCGTAGGTTGGAGCACAAGATGCCGGCGCCATTCTAACGACCAGGTTCGAAGAATGGAAAAGGGACAACCACTTGTGATAGGCGGCACTCTTAGTGTTTCCTTCTATCGGTCTCTATGGTCCATGTAGTTTAGTCTTGTACCTGTTTTTTTCACTTTAGTAAGTTAAGTATAGGCCTCGGTCGCCGCATCGCGTTCTTGAGGCGCGGTTCGGTTGGCCATGGGAAAGGGAATGGCGAGGCGGGCCCCTTTCACTTGGGCTAATTCCCGCTTTCAAGCGTAGGCAGCGATGTGGCATAAAGATGAAGATACTAAAGTGGATTGGAACTCATGGTCAGCTTTCTTTCGTTCGGGTTTTCTTCCTTCTGCATTTCCGCGAGCCAATTATGCGTAGCGCTAAAGAGGAAGACGTCACTTACTGTACTACTATTGGCTTTTTTCCGCAGGTTGAAGAACAAGAAAGCTATTCTCCGGTCTAGGAGTAGGAGTGAAAACAACTTCTAATCGTATTCGGTGAAATAAGATTCTAGGTTCTTTTTGGAAACTTGCTACTAGTTCTAAGCTTGCAGCTCAACTCAAGAGCAAGGTAAGGACAGGTGGCATAGCGCAGTCCTCACCGATGTGGTGTCCAGTCACAACCTAAATAAGAAAAAGATTATCCTTTGACTATAGATTTTGATCCTCGCAAGACGAGAGTCGGCTCGAGGATTTTGCCTTTCCTCAGGCTGGGTCAGCTCAAGAAGTGGAAGGGATCTAAGGTTGTTCTTCTGGGTCTGGAATCGGAAATTCCCATCCAGAGCGTTACCTGTGACTTTGCGTAGCTATTTATGGTAAAAAAGAACCACGCTCCCAGAAGACAGGGGCAACCCCTATTGCTCTTTGAAGAGAATCCGTAAAACCTCAGAGTCGGGTAGTAGAACGTGATAAAGAGAGCTATTTTGCGCTGAGCACGGCTGGTGGTGATGTGCCACTATATGGAGGGCTCAGAGAAAGTAGTTGTGCTTTCCTTCACGCTGAGTGTGAACTGGAGATTTCAGGCTGCTCTTAGACCAGGAAGATTGTTTATGACATCAATCAGCTAGGCCCGTCTGTCGAATAGTTTTTCAATGCATGCGATCTTTCGAGTAGGAGTAGCTGGCACTGGCTTTCGATTCCGTCCTGTCTTTTCAGTGTGATAAGTATGATCAGTCGTAGGGCTCCAATCTCCTTTTGCTGGAGTTTACTTTTACGTCTCGTAGGAAAGATCGTCTTATAGTATGTAGGAAAGTCAAATCCGTCAAGCATGCCAGTCCAAGGCACTGAGTCCTTTTTCTAGCAGTCATTGCGTAATCGTAAGCAGCCCTTCCAGACAGCAAGTGCTAGTTCCCCGAGTGTAAGTAGTAAAGTAGGCAACCAACCCCTTTCTTTTTGAAAGACTATTCCTTGCCATTAAAGTTTGATTTTATATAATGGGAATTTGGGGTTTCTTTCCCATGTCAAGCTAGTTATCGTGGAGTCCATGTTAAGGGCTTTTTCTTTATTGAATTTGCCGGTAAGTAGTCTTTTATAAGGCGCATTTGAAAGAGTGCTTTCTGCTTTGGGAAATCAGCCTTTCGCACATACCTTTTTTTTTTCATCACTCACTCTAATCAATAAGCAATAAGCGCAAGAGGTATTCAATCACTCCACCGAAGGAGAGGCATTAGCAATTCAAACATCCACTGCAACTGCATTCGCTCCTATCCATAGCTGACCCACCAGGTTCAGAAAAAAAGAGAATTTCATTAGCGTTAGCCCCCCAAAAGGCTCACAAGCGGAGGCAGAAGCAGCAATGGCAAAGATCGTTTTCGTATACCATTGCTTTTTTCCTTATAGTTCTAACCTTGGCTAGTATAAGTGGAAAAGAGCAGTCGTAAGGGGCGTAGCGTATGCGTGAGAAGAGGTGCGTCTAGCCCTTTTTGAGACTGACAGTTGACTAGAACCAACTCCTATCCTACAAAACTAGTCAAACCCTACGGAGAACTTAGTCTTGCACGAGACATGCATATAAGCAACTAAGCAACAAACCAAACAAAATCAAAAGTATCTGATAATCCTAAGCCTTTGCTAGCTGTCCAAGAGTACCTCCTTTCCATCGGCTAAGGAAGTCAAAGTCTTTACCTTCTAGCTAGGGTCCACTTTTATATCATTTAATCAAGCTTTCCTCTGTATTATCATAGATTCATTCTTCCTTATACAACCTAGCGTACAAAAAGGATATCAACATGAATAGCCTCTGATCTTATAGCTTATACCAAGGGTGGAAGATGAATTCAGCAACTAAAGAAAGGCTCATCAATCATCAGGGAGCGGCGGAGTTCCCTAAGAGGGTACGAGGATTGAGCAAGGACTGAAGTCCGATCTCTATCAGAGCTCTTTGGAGAGCTCACCATCCGTACGTATGGGTATAGCTCATAAGTAGGCCTAGCGCGCTTTTCTACACTTTTCGGGTCGGGGGTGGCGGCTTCTTTCGCGAATTGATTGGCGTAGGAATTCTCACTTCGAGAGATTCTATGTCCAGTTTACACGTCGCAGTTTACCCCTTGAATGGTCGTGGTCTTTCTCTTCACCCTTATCTTCGTGGATACCTCATCTCATTTATTCGGAAAGAGAGGAAACGAAACCTCAGGAGCTTCGACTTCCTCCTGACGATGTGTATGCGTCAGAGGAGTTGAAAGATCTCACTGAGTGTCTGTCCCTTAGATCTTGGGTTCAGGACTGGCTAGCCTTCCTTCGATGGTACTGTATTCTTGCCTTGAGCGAAAAGGTGTCCCTGGCAGAATTCTTCAACTCCCCTGTTGTTAACACGTCCTGGGTCCTGGAAGGTCACTCGGAAAGATACCAATCTTGTCCGTTTTGGTCTCCTTTGGAGGTCTTACGACTTGGTCGCAGGGTATAGATTGAAAAGTGCCAATCTTGGAATCTCGAC
>CM032784.1:435000-445000 GCA_019155195.1 Avicennia marina
GTAAACTACTTCTCTGCCCTTGCAGTGCAGTCTCCGTACTAGCGACTGAGCTACGGATACGATTTCTGAAGTGAAGAAAGAGTAGAAGCCTTACATTTCTTTCTCTCTTTTCGAAGGAGTGAGCGAGCGGCTATCTAAGAGCAAGTACCAGGGAGAATGGAACTTGAGAGATAGAGGCCCGTCAGCGGACATAGCTTGAGAAGAACTCCTCCTCTTTAGCTCGACGTCAAGGAAGTCAAGAAGTAGGAAGTGTGCCTGATCCCATGGCTAAGGCTGACTTTCTTTGCTTTGTGCTTGGGTGTGCTCCTCCTTCCCGTAAGAAGGAAGTTCTATCAATGCTTGTAGCTACTCTAACCCTAATGGTTTGACCTATCAGCAGCCGATAAAGCCCGATCTGAGGGCAAAAGGAATAAGAATTCGATCCGTTTAATATGTTCGGATCTAGCACTGAATAGAAATAGAATCAAACTAGAGTAGCCAGTAGGCGCCCCGTCGGGTGTTGTCGTTGGATTGGTTTTTGATACTGCTGTTGCCACTGAAGAATCGGATGTCCCTTTATCCATCAGCTGCTGAAGAGGAGACAGCTGATGCTGAATCAGACCAATTGGTACCACCCAAAACCTAGAACCAGACAGTACCTTTGGCATAGATACCTCCTTGTTGTTCCTGGATAGCGGGGAGAAGCCTAGCCTAGTCTTGCCTATAAAAGTTCTCGAAAGGCAGGTTCAGGCGATGTTTCAAAGAAATCTTTCCTTCTCTTCGTTCGTGGAACTCAGCGGTACAGGCATACAGATTGTGGAAAAGGGGAATCACGGAACTCTCTTCTAGCGCAGCTGGAGCTACTTCCTTCTTTGTTAGAGAGGAAAGTGAGCCCCCTCTAACACTATTGAAGAATTGATTTTTCCTATATAGAATGAACAAAGACTGAACCATAGCAGAACAGGCACCACCTAACAATGTGCATTTCCTCCTTATGGAAGAAGTCACTCGACTTAGAAGGAAGGTTCTCCTGAGAAGGAATCACTCCTAGGTTAGTTGTGTACCTGCATCGAGCAGGCACCCCTCCATTCACCTTTCGTTCCCATATGCATCGGCATATTCTAAATCGACATATCTAGGTTCTCCCAACAGGTTCCTTTTCTTTAGTTATGCGACTAGGAAAAGTGATCCACAAAGAGATGAATGTGATGTTCTTCTTTCGCTTGGCCCAACTGCTGACACACCGCCTGCCCGCGTTAAGTTAAGCTGGCCACTTGTAGCACAGACCAAAAGAGGAGACGGAAGCTATTTAGAGAAAAGGCCGGAGGGAAGGAGCTTCCCTACTTGCCTACTCTTTGCCTTAGGATTCAAACTCAAAGGAGATTGCACCCTTCAAGCTAAGAGATTGATCCTAAGATCGCTGGAATACCCATCACGTTGATTGGCTTAACGTGCCAAAGCGCGCGCTATAGTTGTCTTTGGCATTGGATTTAGGGAACTTCCCCGACTAAGCTTAAACTTCCAGTAAGCCAACTTTTTGATTTATGTTTAGGGCTATAGCCGACGATTGAGCAAGAGAACCCGGATCAGCAAGAGCGGATTCTTCGACAGCAGGAGCTGAAGATCCATCAACAGCGAGATATGAAATAGCCATTGGCTGCCCTTAAGCTAATAAATCAGTCTAACTACTACCCCTTTTCTTTACGCCAGAGGTGGCTTCTTCCCAATTCACCTAGTTGCCACTTTTGTGGCGCGGAAGGCTTTTGCCGTGCTCTACTCTCAAGCAGAGAGGGCTGCACCCATGTTGGCTGAGAAAGATAGACCAAAGTCAACTTTTATCTAAGAAGGGCTCAGCATCTGTTGAGGCGTCAGCGACCGATTCAGCAATGGCAGACTCCTCCGACAGGAAACTCTTCGATGGCAGATGCTTAGGCAGGAGATTCGACTACATCAACTATCATGGCATCCGAGGAAGCGATAGCAGACTTCTTACGATTAGGAGATAGAAGGCAGGGATACATCATCTTATTCCGCGGCGGAAAGCAATCTTTGGGATTTCTCGTGTATATTATTTTATTGTAAAGATTCAAAGTAGACGGCATTCCTTTGTCTTGTCAATGACTTTCAAAGTCAGGGCTCTCCCTATTCCTTCAGCAGGAGGGGTAGATGTTCTTGTTGCTGCGTCGGCTCCCTTCTTTTCTTTTCAGTTGGAGGCTGACTACCCGGTCCAAATAGGTAACATTATTGCTGGCGAAAGAGCTGACATAGTTGCCGATAGAAAATTCTTCCTTTTCTCTCCTCAGACCAAGTAGGCCTGCGATCGGAATCGACTGAACCTGATGACAATGGAGGAAGTACGGTCCTTTCGAACCGGTTGCAGGAAGTCTCTTCAAAAGGTAAGCTTCACTCCGCTATCAGACTAGTCTTCTGTTCTGGATGAGAGAAAGAACTCTTTCTTAGGCCTATTGATTCTCTGCAATCGAGGACCATACATTTGTTCAATTAGATTGGCCAAGTCTTCCTGATTAATTGGCACTGCAGGCTGAGGCACTTGGCCTAGCATCGGATTCTGAGAAAGAAAGTTTCAGTTCAATCATTATCTTGAAAGAAGGGAGAGTAAGGACCGAATCCAATCCTTGAGATTCCAATCAGATATCGAGAAATAAATGAAACAACAAAGGGGCTGTAGCGGTCGTAAGGCCGACAAATGCAGTCTACTCACAGTCTATAGCCTACCTTACTTTGAATAGCCCTAGGATGATTGATGAAGCAACAATCTCCTTTTTAATAGAACCCGGGGAATTCTTTCAACTAAGGATATGCCTTTCTAAAGATCTAGTTCTCCTGGTCACTAAGCCATTCCCTTACTCTATGAGTAAGCAAGCGGCAATCAGAAAATAGATTTCATTTAAAGATATCTCTTACGCCAGCCTATCACATCTCTACTTCGATGGAAGTTGACTTTGCTGCGGTTTCCTTCTGGTCTCTTTTAAGTTCCTGTGGCAATGTTCGTTCTTTTTGCTGTGGATCCAGCCCCTCAAAAAAAATGCAGTAGAAGTTCCAGTCATTGAGAGGTCTGTTACATTCAATCTTACTTATCCTTTTGAGCCAATTTCAGTGATTGAGTGGGAGTTCGGTTACATTGCTAAGAGAATCCCCTGTACCAGTTCCCCTTGATCAAATTGCAAGTTACGCTAGGTTTTGACTTTGATGTCGCTGCGCGGAGAGTTCTCTTGTTTAGTTCCCCCCAAGCCATCGTGTTCATATTGCTGCTTTTTACGTTTACGAAGACGAGGCAAGAGATGAGAGGATGAAGATAGCTGCTTTCATAGACGCAGGGGAAGAGGTGCTTCCTCCATATAGGACCGAGAATTCCGAAAGGAATGAGAAAGCGGCACATCTATCTTAGCCAACCAAGGAAGACATCTCGCATATCGTAGATGAAAGGCAAACCCATCTCGTCAAGTCAGTTCAGTGATTCGAGGGTAGGCTTACCAACAATCTTTCATACTTTCATAAAGAGCCAAAAAGAACCATGGAAAACTTGACTTTTAGGGCTAGATCTCCCTCCGTATGGAAAAGAGGGCTTTCACCGGGGGCGGTCTGGTATCCATTTGTAGTTGGAGAGGGCATTCTTTTTCCTTCGGGAGTCAGGTATGCCTTTGATCTTGATATCAGGTATTTGAGCCCTGTGGCTTAAGCAAAGGACTTTTCCTTTTTTACGTCAACATCTGAAATCCAAGCTACCCTTTCCTTCTTACCCAATATTCCTTTTATTCATCCAGTTAACGAGCGAATCTAGGATGAAGATGAATAGGCCACGCAACCCCACCTGTACTGAGTTCGCTACTGGTGCAAATGGTCTATGTGTTGAAGCCTTAAGGTTCGATTCCTCAACCTATCGATTTAACTTAAAGCTGTCCTTGTTGGGTAGTTGGATATCAATGTGTCCTGTCAAGACTAATAGCATAGGTCACGAAAGGAGGGCATTTTACGCTTGGTTCTTCTCTTTGTTGAGCTTGTTCAAAGGCTTAGTTCCGAGGACCACTGGGTTGGACTGTAAGAAGAAGAGCTTCTATTGCATCAAGCCCAAGAAAGAGGGCTTACGTTCACAACTGATTGGAATCCTCCGTTGAGGAGATCAGCAGATCTACGATCCTCGGCTTCTCTTATCTTGATATCATCTCTTCCTTTCCCTTACGCATCTAATCGGCTCTTATCTTATTCTATTGGATCCGTCTTCTCTTATGAAATTGATAGTTCGATCGAGAGCTCCGCGGAAGGTTCATCAACTCTTTTTCCAGCTTCAAAAAAAGATTAAAACATCGAGGAGCAGACCCTGGGCCAATTACTGGCATTGACGAGAACGGTCTAATAGTTGTTTCCGGTACCTAATACTAGTCGACCAGAGAGAAGCCGACTTGGAATTTTGAGCATAGTCAAAGCATCTCCAAAGAAATGGTTTAAGGCTAGACGCACCTTAGTGTTAACTACTGTTAGCGAAGCTAGCTTTAGGATAATGAGTCGATAGACTTGTTTAGTAATGGGATATAGTGTTCTGTCAATAAGCTAGTTTTCACAGCTTGGATTCCATCAATAGGAACTACAGGGCAAGGCATAGGTTCTTGCTTACCTGGATTGGCTGCTCATCTTTCTTTCCAGGGATCTTTCTCTCTATCTGGAAATCTTCCTTTCAGCTTTCAAGATCAGGAGTAGGCATCAAGTCTTTCCCGTGCTCGTTTCACTGAACGAAGCCAAGTCCGTAGCCTTTTACTTAACTGTTGGAGTAAAGGAAGAGAGTTCCGTGACTTCCGAGCTTAAGAGAGCAGAGCTCCTGACCCTTGATCCTTTTCAAGGCTGCGCTATAGAAACCCTGGGAAAAGGCTTTCATTCTGAAATGACTAGGTAAATCCATAAGATAAGCTATGATAACCTTCTCTCAAAAATCAAAATTATGTGGAAACCGAGTGGGGAAGTTGATCTTATTGACTTGGGAAAGAATTACTTCGTTCTACGTATGGAGGATGAATAAGCCTCTCTTCAAGCTGTCGAATATAGGGCTATGGGTCGTTATGGGTCATGATCTGGTGTTGAGAAGGTGGAAACCAGGGTTCACCCCATGACGAGATATCTCGTTCGACAGCAGGGTTAGAATCCCAGAGCTACCCTTTTGAATATTACAAAGACTCTATCAACTATTCAATAGCCATGGTGGGGACCCCCTCAAAATTGACCATCACACTTACTGGGCTTCAAGGGGAAAGTTCGCCAGAGTCTGTATTGAGATGGATCTTTCGAAAGCCTTGATCGCCCAATACAATCTCCGAGGTTTTATATTTCGGGTGTAGTCTGAATGCCTACACTCTCTCTATTCGAGAGAGTTCCACTTCAACTATGCCATCGACAGCTCCTACTGATTAACGTCCTGTCCTCCAACATCGGTGAAGAATCGGAAGACCACCATTTAGGAGTGGATATTACTGAGAAAGAATGATAAAAGACCGATGCAAGAGCTCTTTTCTTTAAGCTGGCAGTACCGATTAGCTACGTTCTCGAAGAGAAGAGATTTGATTTAGGCAAGGACGAATCCGCTCTTATCCTGCGCCTTCCCACTAATCCATAGAAGAGTCCTGCTTGGAGTGAGAACTGCTTGACGGGTGCGCAACTTACTATTCATATTACATAGATCCTAGCCTTGAACACCAAACTCTAAGAAGACTTTCATCAAACAGAGCCATGGACGGAGAGAGTCAAGTCAGGCCTTTCTAATCCATATGTCTTTTTTCACAGCGATTGTTTATTTGTTTATCGAGGTGGCAATGAAATTGTTCCAACTGGTGACCAGAAAAGCGAGAGTGACTTATTTGATAATAATAAGCTCGGGAAGCAGCACAAGCGAAGTACTCGAGTGAAGAGAAAGAAAACAGCTAGTTCAGCTCGTAATATATAGGGTAAGTGATTCAGTAAAAGCATTCAAAATAAAATGCCTCTTTCGGTTAGCGGGACTCAGTGCCAGGCCCCCTTCTTAGTCAATGGACTGCTAGGATAAGGGGATGGTTACTTTGATAAAATATCTCTTTCTGGTGCAACTTAACTATAGTATAGAAAGCCTTAGTTCAGTCAAGCTTTCCTCCTCCTTAGTGTTGGAGGGGTCATAGCTTGAGGTGGGAATACTAGATTGTTGGTGTCGCCATAGCATGTCTAAGTCGGAGATTCTCAACTTTAGAGACCTGAGGAAGAGGTTGTGGACACAACCAATCCACATCCACATGGGTTGCATAGAAAAGGGACGACCGATAGCAGTCCGTAGCGAGGAAAGATGAAGGAAGTGAAAAGCAGCGGGACTGCGAGCTGTTGGAAGGTGTTCAGTCTACGATAGGTTATATGGCCAGGTCCTTTCCCGCAAAGTGGATTGAACTACTATAACTATAGCTTAGCTTATGGTGACTCTAACTCGCGCAAAAAAGGAATGAATCCGGTAGCTTTCTAGTATTTGCTCTATCAATAGGTAGTGCAGGTGGTCTGATGATGGTATAGCCCTTCTGGGCGGGCATTCCCCCCAAGTAGAGATGTTCGTGTTCGCTTTTTGTCTTTCTAAGAGAAGGAAGGAGAGCACTGTCATTGGGAACGGGGATGCCCCACGCACTCCTACCTTTTAAGAGGTAACTATTCATTCTGGAAGCCCAGATGGTATGTGAATTAGAGGCAGTGTTCCACAAATGTCTGGTAATAGCTGCCTTATTCCAATCATGAACTCTCTTGAGGCCAAGCCCTCCTTCCTCTCTCGGGAGGTAGACCACGTCCCAAGCCACCTTGGCAGCCTTAGAGATCCCAACTGCACCATGCCAGAGGAAAGATCTGAGGATCTGGTCAATAACCTTGCACACTTCCTTCGGCAAAATGAAAATGCTACTCCAGTAGACAGTAGCCCTGAATACTGAACAACACTGATCTGATGAGCTGAAGTCTACCCGCATAGGAAAGCCGTTTGCTAGTCCAAGATTCTACCCTTTTGGTAATCTTCTCAATGAGAGGCCTACAGTTTCTGGTTGTGAGTCTAGTGGAAATAAGGGGCACTCCAAGATACTTGATGGGCAAAGTCCCTTCTTTGAAGCCAAAAAGGTTTTCAACATTGTGCTTAGTATCTTCATCCATCCCAGCACTGAAAAAGCAGAAAAGGAATCCAAACTATCTTTAATGACAGAGGCTGATTGGAGATCTACTTGGCAGAATAACAGGAGATCATCAGCAAAACAAAGGTGAGTCAAATCCAGCCAAGTTCTTTTTTAGCGAACCCGCTGTCTATCTAAAATCTCTCTCCCACCGTAAAGAAGACCTTTCTTGCACTCACTACGCTCCCGACTCCAACAGAGTCGTCCTCTAATAGCTCGGCTCGCTCTGCTTGCTACCTATCCCTTCGACCCTTACCCACAAGCCCTGTCGTTTCTTCTCTCTTTCTCGTCTGGCTTGATCTGGTGGTTCTCCTAGTCGGAGGCTTTCAGCTCCATGCCGTAGGTCAGGGGTCGGAATGATTTTCCTGATGTTACTGGTGTTGTTGATTTTGATTTCGCTAGAGTGTGAATCATACGCCGGGTGTAATTAGATATATATCACTACGCGAAAAGCTTTTGGTTAGAATTTCTCCTCTCTTTCAAGTGAAGTGCTCCTTTCATTCTTTGGGCAGTAGAGATGATGAAAGACCAGATGATTCGACAACTGAATCAGCCGCTGAATCAACAGAATAATCCGCATCCAAAGAAAGAGGATCATCATTGGAGCCATTCCATCCGGGACAGATTATGCGAGCACTTCTCTTCCTGGAGAAAAAAAAGTAAGGCGGCAAGAGGCTCGGACATTAAGTCAGCACCTACCAGCAGTGCTTTCTCTTAGTTTTTTCTTGCTCTAGAGAAAGAAAATAAGTAGGGCAAGAGTTTTCATCAAGAGTCGCTTTAGAACGGTTCCAAGCCAGGAATGCCATCGGGGTCAGGTAAAGTCAGGCAAGGAAAAGAAGTAGTTAAGCAAGCCGGCCTAGCTAGTAAGCTTTCGGAATGGTAGGAATCGAGCCAACAATAGAAGTCGGCTTAGTTAAGATATCCCCTGGCGCATAAGATAGACCCGATCGGTACTCCATCTAGAGAAGAGAAACTACTAGGCCAGCCATAAGCCCTAAGTCAGGGAAAGGGAAGCGGCAAAGGTAGGGCGTCGTTCCTTAGAGGTTACATTCCATAGTGAGGAGGGGAAATGTTGCGTAGGAGTTCCTCTCCGGCTTACCGCTTTCTTATTCTTTACTTGCCTTAGCCGAACGAAGCTGAGCTAAAGTCAGCATCTTCTTTTCTAGTGGTTGTAGCTCTTGTTTATTCTTTTCCTACGGCATCAACCGGACTAGGAACTGCTGGCCTAGTTGGAACTACTTGTCCTCTTCATTTTCCTGAGCTAGGTAAATCCTTCTTCATAAGCCGGCTAGTCTATCCATCTGAGCTTTCGAGTCGCTCATCTGATATTGATTTTGTTGTAGACGATGAACCGATTGGAAAATCTTCCTCCCCCCATTTCAACTACACTACGCCGCCCCCCCCCACTACGTCGCTGGGTTTCCCTTATGCCTAACGTAACCATTAAGCCGTCTTCGCGGCCTTTTTCGCATCCTAGCCTGATAAACCGCAACTAGCTGGGTCAGCCTTACTCAAGTTGTAGAACGAGGTCATCTACATAGCACTCAACCTCGTGATGAAGAAGTTCTTTGAAGATGTTGGTCATTGCTCGCTGGTAAGTTGCACCGGCATTCTTTAGACCAAAAGGCATCACCTTGGTTGAGTATATACCAATAGGAGACCTCAGGGCAACGTGTTTTATATCCTCCGATGGCCTCAGGTCTCCACTTACTCACAGTCAGATAATGCCCTAGTATAACCCACACGGTCCCCCTTGAAGGACATGAAGATAGTCTTACCTGCAATAAAATCTGGCTAGATACTAACCCTTGCCCAGATCTATCCATTCGGGATCAAATTGAGAGAGGTCCTTGACTTTTAGTCGAGCCTTAATTCCATTCTTCCTGAATAATATATATTTTAATAGAACTGCGAGGTTTCCCTCTATCTCTATGGTAATTTCTAACCAGTTCATAAAACAATCAACTATTCTAAGCCCCTTGTAGGAAAGCGTTCTGACATTTACTAAGAAGAAGAAGAGTAGGCACAACAGCATTCAGTCGTCTGAGCACCTTGGAAATATAAAAGTAGAAAAGATTAGAGCAAGCTATAGGGCGAAAACCTTTCATGGTATCAGGTGTAGATACCGTATGAAGAAGTTTCAAAACAGTAGCATTGCTTTCATCAAGCACACTGTCTGGAAGAACTGCAAGACTGCACTCAGAACATCATTACCAATGATATCCCTATCTCTTTGAAGAATTCAACTCTAGACTCATCAGGTCCAGGGGCCTTTCCAGCCTGAATACAAAGCCTCTTTTATTTCCTGCTCAGTATGAGGAGCTAGAAGTGACTTCATTTGAATAGGCTTCAATCTATGAAGTTTCCTCCATAGCTTTAGCATGGTTCCCCTTGAACATGCTTCTTCCAAGAGTCCAGTAAAACCTGCATCCTGTTTCATCCAAAAAGAGAAGAATTGAAAAGGCTTAGGTCCTCTTCTCCTAGCTCACCTCTACAGAGGCTCGAGAGACCTAGTCTATCGTAACATTAACTCTTTCGGGGGTCCTTTCTGCTTCCTTCCACTCTGGGCCTTGCTATATTCCAAGAAACAGTGTCCTCACCCTCTTCCTTTTCCGGGAAATGAGATTATTGGCTTGTGCTTAATCCGCTACACTCCTTTCGAGCTGCCAGTGGACGTGCTGTTCTCATCTTTTTCGAATTTGAAGCCGCGCCCGTCCTTGTTCTAGATCTAGAATAGAAGAGTCAACCTCGAGAAGAATAAGCGTGGATGCCGGAACTCCGTGAAGGCTTTACAGAGAACTAGGCTTTTCGCTTCATTGGATAAAGGCGGAGATCACTGGTTTGTAATT
>CM032784.1:457500-467500 GCA_019155195.1 Avicennia marina
TTAGCCCCTTATCGTCGTGGGGGAAAGATCGGACTATTTGGGGGAGCCGGGGTTGGTAAAACAGTACTCATTATGGAATTGATTAACAATATTGCCAAAGCCCATGGGGGCGTATCCGTATTTGGCGGAGTGGGTGAACGAACTCGTGAAGGAAATGATCTTTACATGGAAATGAAAGAATCTGGGGTGATTGATGAAGAAAATATTGCAGAATCAAAAGTGGCCCTAGTTTACGGCCAGATGAATGAGCCGCCGGGAGCTCGTATGAGAGTTGGTTTGACTGCCCTAACGATGGCGGAGTATTTCCGAGATGTTAATGAACAAGACGTACTTCTATTTATCGACAATATCTTCCGCTTCGTCCAAGCGGGATCCGAAGTATCGGCCTTATTGGGTAGAATGCCTTCCGCTGTCGGTTATCAACCCACCCTGAGTACCGAAATGGGCTCTTTACAAGAAAGAATGACTTCTACAAAAGAAGGGTCCATCACTTCTATTCAAGCAGTTTATGTACCTGCAGACGATTTGACCGATCCTGCTCCTGCTACGACATTTGCACATTTAGATGCTACTACCGTACTATCAAGAGGATTAGCTGCCAAAGGTATCTATCCAGCAGTAGATCCTTTAGATTCAACTTCAACCATGCTTCAACCCCGGATCGTTGGTGAGGAACATTACGAAACTGCGCAAAGAGTTAAGCAAACTTTACAACGTTATAAAGAGCTTCAGGACATTATAGCGATCCTGGGATTGGACGAATTATCCGAAGAGGATCGTTTAACCGTAGCAAGAGCGCGAAAAATTGAGCGTTTCTTATCACAACCCTTTTTTGTAGCCGAAGTATTTACCGGGTCTCCAGGAAAATATGTTGGTCTAGCAGAAACCATTAGAGGGTTTCAATTGATCCTTTCCGGAGAATTAGATGGCCTTCCTGAGCAGGCTTTCTATTTGGTAGGTAATATCGATGAAGCTACCGCGAAGGCTATGAACTTAGAAATGGAGAGCAATTTCAAGAAATGACCTTAAATCTTTGTGTACTGACCCCTAATCGAATTGTTTGGGATTCCGAAGTGAAAGAAATCATTTTATCTACGAATAGTGGTCAAATTGGCGTATTACCAAATCATGCTCCTGTTGCTACAGCTGTAGATATAGGGATTTTGAGAATACGTCTTAAGGACCAATGGTTAACGATGGCTCTGATGGGTGGTTTTGCTAGAATAGGCAATAATGAGATCACTGTTTTAGTAAATGATGCAGAAAAGGGTAGTGATATTGATCCACAAGAAGCTCAGCAAACTCTTGAAATAGCAGAAGCTAATTTGAGAAAAGCTGAAGGAAAGAGACAAATAATTGAGGCAAATCTAGCTCTCCGACGAGCTAGGACAAGAGTAGAGGCTGTCAATGCGATTTCATAACTAGTTGGTGCGTTCGAATAATCAAAAGAAGTTCTTTCAACAAAGATGTGAATTAGGAAGGATTGGTCGACGAAATATGAACCGAAGACTGAACCTTGATATACCCCAGAACAATACATTTTTGGTACCACGAGACATATTGGCAGCCGCTGACCATTTGATTGGACTTCAATTTGGAATAGGTGCACTTGACGATATGAATCATTTGAAAAATAAGCGCATTCGCTCTGTAGCAGATCTTTTACAAGATCAATTCGGATTGTCTCTGGTTCGTTTAGAAAATGTGGTTCGAGGAACTATATGTGGGGCAATTCGGCATAAATTGATACCGACTCCTCAGAATTTGGTAACTTCAACTCCATTAACAACCACCTATGAATCTTTTTTTGGTTTACACCCCTTATCTCAAGTTTTAGATCGGACTAATCCGTTGACACAAATAGTTCATGGGAGAAAGTTGAGTTATTTAGGTCCTGGAGGACTAACAGGACGAACAGCTAGTTTTCGGATACGAGATATCCATCCTAGTCACTATGGTCGTATTTGCCCAATTGACACGTCTGAGGGAATCAATGTTGGACTTATTGGATCCTTAGCAATTCATGCGAGGATGGGTCATTGGGGATCTCTAGAAAGTCCATTTTATGAAATTTCGGAGAGATCAACAGGGTTACGACTGCTTTATTTATCACCAGGTAGAGATGAATACTATATGTTAGCGGCTGGAAATTCTTTGGCCTTGAATCAGGATATTCAGGAAGAACAGGTTGTTTTAGCTCGATACCGTCAAGAATTCCTAACTCTTGCATGGGAACGGGTTCATCTTCGAAGTATTTTTCCCTTCCAATACTTTTCTCTTGGAGCTTCCCTCATTCCTTTTATTGAACATAATGATGCGAATAGGGCTTTAATGAGTTCTAATATGCAACGTCAGGCAGTTCCGCTTGCTCGGTCCGAGAAATGCATTGTTGGAACTGGGTTGGAACGACAAACAGCTCTGGATTCAGGGGCTCTTGCTATAGCCGAACGTGGGGGAAAGATCATTTATATAGATACTGACAAGATCTTTTTCTCAGGGAATGGAGATACTCTAAGCATTCCATTACTTATGTATCAACGTTCCAACAAAAATACTTGTATGCATCAAAAACCCCGGGTTCAGCGGGGTAAATGCATTAAAAAGGGAGACATTTTAGCAGATGGTGCTGCTACGGTTGGTGGCGAACTTGCTTTGGGTAAAAACGTATTAGTAGCTTATATGCCATGGGAAGGTTACAATTCTGAAGATGCAGTACTCATTAGTGAGCGTTTGGTATATGAAGATATTTATACTTCTTTTCACATACGGAAATATGAGATTCAGACTCATGTGACAAGCCAAGGCCCTGAAAGGATCACTAACGAAATACGACATTTAGAAGCCCATTTACTTCGCAATTTAGACAAAAATGGAATTGTGATGTTGGGTAGAGACGGGTGATATTTTAGTAGGTAAATGAACGCCCCAAATGGTGAAAGAATCGTCGTATGCCCCCGAAGATAGATTGTTACGAGCCATACTTGGCATTCAGGTATCTACTTCAAAAGAAACTTGTTTAAAACTACCTATAGGTGGTAGGGGCCGGGTTATTGATGTGAGGTGGATCCAGAAAAGGGGAGGTTCTAGTTATAATCCAGAAACGATTCGTGTATATATTTCACAGAAAGGTGAAATCAAAGTAGGCGATAAAGTAGCTGGAAGACACGGAAATAAAGGTATCATTTCCAAAATTTTGCCTAGACAAGATATGCCTTATCTGCAAGATGGAAGACCTGTTGATATGGTCTTCAACCCATTAGGAGTACCTTCACGAATGAATGTAGGACAGATATTTGAATGTTCGCTCGGGTTAGCAGGGGCTTTGCTAGACAGACATTATCGAATAGCGCCTTTTGATGAGAGATATGAAGAAGAAGCTTCCAGAAAACGAGTGTTTTCTTCATTATATGAAGCCAGTAAGCAAACAGCGAATCCGTGGTGAACCCGAGTATCCAGGAAAAAGCAGAATATTTGATGGAAGTTCACCTTATTGACAGAAAGAGGGGAAGATATAACAACTTTCTTTTGAAAAGGGATAACTGAGAAGTCTTTTCTTTGTTCCAGTGGTTCAGCTTGCACGTTCTTTCAGTCCTCTTTGATCTCTTACTACTAGCTGTGGGGAAGCGTCAAAAAGACCTTGTCCCTAATTGTCTTAAAATCAGTCCTACTGATGCCCTTGATCTCACTCGACCTATTGACTTTCTTTGAGACAACCAAAGCGTCCATGGAAGGATTCAAAGTCCCTGGGCGGATTCAATAGCTGCCTAAGAACCTAGTTGTCCAATTCCTTCTACTGAAGAAGTAGCAATTTCCTGCACTCCGAAGAGTAGCCTTCCATTAATAGCCTCTCTTTCAGGCTCTTCTGTGGGAAGACTTGAAGTCGTTGGCATTCCCCTAGGCGGAGACAGTTTTCGCAATAGCTAGATTCTCAAGCTCTGATTCACTTGCACCCTTCTTCTTGAAATGGCATTAGCTGCTCTTTCTATTCCATCAAAGATCCAAGCAGGGGATTCTGTAAGAAAAAGACCGCTTACGCCGACATAACATATGTCACTTCCACTTCCTTTAGGAGATGTTTTTCAGGGACCAAAGAGAAGGCTTTTTGGTCAAATTGATCCTTTGAATTTCCATGCCATGACATGAGACAGATCTCTCGCAACTAGTTCCTTTGCTGATGAAATGCCTTAGTCAGTAGCCTGCCTTACGACTGAAAATGGTTCACAGCCCTATAGCGCTAGTCTTGCTAAAGGAATGCTGAAGAAAAGCCCCCGTTAGGTCTCAAAAAGAGATGGAATACCCGAAAAAACCCCCTTCTCTTCCTCAACAGGGCATTCGTGCAGAACCCTTTCTTTCAATGTCTTGTCATTCTTCATGTACAGCTCTTTCTGTCCATCTGATCTTTCCTGTCATCGAAATGGAAGAGGGACAACTAGTTAGCTTTCAATTGGCATTGGCCTACTTACTTCTTCACTTTTCGGCTTAACGACTGCTACCTTTTTCGATTGCTTTCATTCCTTTTTTTGTGTTATACCGTTCGTGCCCTACGACGAGTAGGCAACTGACTCCCTTTAGAGTTGGTTTAACACTAATAAGGGCGCCAAATTGCGAGTGCTATCTAAGAGAAAGGTTGCTGGTTTCCTTCAAACTAGAAATATCATAAAAGAAGAAAGAGAGCTTTAGAAGCAGCCAATCTTTTCTTTATGCCCAAAGACTCCCATGCCTTTCTTGGTTGGACCAAGGCGATTCCCGTCTTCCTGAATTGGGAGAGCAAGTCTCTCTTCATTTTTTGGGGGGAGCAGAGCAGTCAAAGAATGAACCAAAGAAAATGATTGTTCTAGAATGTCTATTCCTCACAATTGTTCCTTGTGATGCAGCAGAACCATGGCAATTAGGATCTCAAGACGCAGCAACACCTATGATGCAAGGAATTATAGACTTACATCACGATATCTTTTTCTTTTTGATTCTGATTTTTGTTTTCGTATCATGGATCTTGGTTCGCGCTTTATGGCACTTCCACTATAAAAAAAATCCAATCCCGCAAAGGATTGTTCATGGAACTACTATCGAGATTCTGTGGACCATATTTCCTAGTATCATCCTGATGTTCATTGCTATACCATCATTTGCTCTCTTATATTCAATGGACGAGGTAGTAGTAGATCCAGCCATTACTATCAAAGCTATTGGACATCAATGGTATTGGACTGTTGAGTATTCGGACTATAACAGTTCCGATGAACAGTCACTCACTTTTGACAGTTATACGATTCCAGAAGATGATCCAGAATTGGGTCAATCACGTTTATTAGAAGTGGACAATAGAGTGGTTGTACCAGAAAAAACTCATTTACGTATTATTGTAACACCTGCTGATGTACCTCATAGTTGGGCTGTACCTTCCTTAGGTGTCAAATGTGATGCTGTACCTGGTCGTTTAAATCAGACCTCTATTTCGGTACAACGAGAAGGAGTTTACTATGGTCAGTGCAGTGAGATTTGTGGAACTAATCATGCCTTTATGCGTGCGCCCGGAAACATAGGCCGACTGCTGAGCCCACTCTGGCTCAGCCGCACCACCCAGGGTGCGAGCCACCCGAGAAGCAAGCTATTACAGCGAGCGGCTGGAGCAGTATGGAGCCGAGGAGCAAGGCAGTAGATAAGATAGAAGAAGGGGCCAGGCTCCCGGTGGAGGAGAGGAGACGGTTAGGATAACGAACTTGAAACGCGGAGCCCGAGCGGCCGGCGAGCGAGTGGTTAGTGGTCAATAGCGCCCTAGTTGATGGCATTCCTCTCTGCGGCTGGCACTCGAGGAACCACGGGACACTCCATACAGAGCAAGCAAGTCTTAGGGATGAGACGCCCGCGCAAGGACCTCAATTCTCATTAGGAGGTCGAACCAAGGACCTATGGAAGTCGGGGCTACCCCGTCCCCATGGGCAACGCAACAGTGTCCCTGAGGGAGGAGTTTAGAGGCCTTATAGTAGCACGGACTTCTTTTTCTTTCTAGGTCATGCGAAGGGGGCCAGTCCAAGATCGTACTGTTCCTCTACAAAGACAACAGACGCTCTCAACGGCTAGGCGCCACTCTCTTTCTGAGTTATTCCAGCTTCTTTATGATTTCGTGCCGCGGTGAACAAACAAAACAAAAAAAAGAGGGCCGTCTCGGCGGAAGGAGAAGGACCCGCAACGGCAGAGACTACTGACCCTCTTCTTGTCTTGTTTTTAGCCGTATGTTACGAGTCCGGGAAGCCTCCTCAATATGAGGGATCCCTCAAAATCAAAATAGAGAAGGGCTAAAGCCCTTCCTCCTGCTAATCCGGCCATTTCCGAACCTGTCTTTCTCACCCTATTCAATTCAATGGAGGACTTCTCAATTCTTGCGATTCCCAACTCCCTTAGCTTATTTGTATTATATATTCAACTCAATTCAAAAAAACGATAGGGTTCCAAACGGCAAAATAGGCTCAATGATCTCTTTCTTCGATAGACCGGTCCGGCGCTCCGCGTGGTTATATTCGTACATGTTCCGACTCGCCGGACATTATGGATATAGTGGCATGGCGAGTCAAAGGGGGGGAGTTCTTCTGAAAAAAATGTCTCGATGGGAACCCAACATCTTAATAGCAGAGTGGCCAACCAAGCCAAGAATCATCGCCCGAGAAAGCAAGGTAAGCAAGGATCGTAGAATATCCAATTCCCCGCGTAGCGGTAAGAAAAGAAGGAAAGGTAGTGACAGCTTCCATTCCTCAGCAGAATGACTCTTTTCACGAACCCGCAGCTATTGAATCTGCTGCAATTAGCTCTCCAGGGAGCGACGGAACTTCCAGATTCACTTCTTTCGGAGTGAAAGAACAAAAAGCAAAGTAGCCAACAAGGGCGTTAGTCCTTCTGAGATGCCGATAATCTGCTACATTGGTCCACCCGGGCTTTCTCCGATTTTCTAAAGGGATTTCCCCTGGGATTCGACCTCACTGCTGTCAGCCTAGTAAGAAGGGCATTCGCGGGCAGCTTTCGAGAAGGAATAAGCGGTCTTAGGCCTTCAGTTCTTACGACTGTGAGTTTGATTTCCTATCAGACTAGAAGCAAGTCTAGCGAAGTCACCTCGGGATTCAATTCGTTTTGAGTTTTTTTGAACACCCGGCAATCTCCGAGAAGACAGAGCAGTGGAAATTCTCCCTCGTATCGTAAGGCAGGCTGTAGCTCTAGTTCGACTAGCGTGATTGATGAACATGGGCAGCAATTAGTGAGAGTCGGTTGCTCTTCTTGCTTGAGTCGACGCCCTTGGTTTCAGCTACTGTGATCTTTTCCGCTGCTATTGATGTTGGAGGCATAAGCGCAGCTATTTCATATGCTGCAAAGTCAGTAGTACTTTTTTTTGACCGGGGAATGGGAATTCTCTTTCCTAGGGGACGAGCGAAAGGCTGATTAGTCTTTTCGAAAGAAAGTTGCTAGGCGTGCTAGCATGTTAAGTTAATGGTAGCATAGTCTTGGAGGAAGAAAGCGATGTGATGTCTTCAGTTGCTTGCTCTTTTTCCCTTAAGCGAGTTCGGGCTCGGGTAGGCAACTCACCAGGAATAGTCTACAGAAGCGATAGGCCAATTGTAGTTGATCCCGTCTCAAGGCCCATCTCTGACTTAATAGCCTAGCCATATCGGAGGCTACCCAGCTACAACTTAAAAGAACGAAGCTTTTCCTGTTCACGACTCTGCTGCCATTTCATCCGCTACAGTTAGCTCGAAAGCGAATTCAGTCATCCGAGGAGAGAGGCAACTCACTAAGCGAAGAAGAAGACGGGCGAAAGGTCAATGGCTAGCAGTTCTTACGAACTGCCTTTTCCATCTCTAAAGGGACTGAAGTGACCCATGGGTATGGAGCACGAAGGCTATGCCAATAAGAAGGGGAAGCCAGTTCTTCTCACTACTATTTCCCCGGCAAAGGCCTACCATTAAGAAGCGGCAAACAGGAAATTTCTTTAAAAACGATCCCCAATCGATTTCGCTCTTTTAGTAGTAGGGGCATGCGGAAAAGAAAAAGGCGTAACTGCTGTTGTCGACTGGGAACGAATGCTTAGCTCTGAGGCTGAAGAAAACCCTTCCATTTCTGTTAGAGAAGACGGTGCTAGTCTTTTTGGCATAGGTCTTGCGTAGATAAGGAATTGGCTAGTCTCTCTTTCTATTGCAACCGAGGTCGGTCTAAAGTGAAAGTCTAGTAGGACAGAACCCTTAGCTGCTAGCAAGGAAGAAGAAGAAGACCCGAGAGTCTCAATCAATAGAAAAGTATAGGCTGCTAGTCCTTTCTTTCTGTTTTCAGGTTTGAAAGAAGAAGACGGTGCTTGCTATAGAATACCTTCTTTTAGGAATAAGCCCGGTGGCGTCTAAGCTCTCGGAGAATACCAGGGTCGATGTAATTGAGCTCTTGTTCAAACGAGAATGGCCGTAACTAAGCCCAAAGAAAACAAAGGCGCGAAGCGAAGGGATTGGATTTCACCTATGATCAGATCAGTGGGCAACCATAGTGGACTTTTTTCGTGGTGTTGTTGACGTTGTTGAAAGCGAATTTTTTTGGTTGCCTCGCTTTTCGGAGCTGCTCCCAGCTTACACTATGGTAGAGGAGGTGCCGTGAAGATCTAGGTGTGTGAGCAGTACGAGCTGAAAGGCTCCCATACTGTTTGGAGGGCAGGGGGCATAGATGCCAAACAAACCTGACCCCTATCTATCGTCGTAGAAGCTGTTCCTAGGAAAGATTATGGTTCTCGGGTATCCAATCAATTAATCCCCCAAACCGGGGGAGCTTAAGCGAAAAGAAAAGAGTAGGGTGAGGGGGAAGCCACTAAATTGAAGGCTTCGCTCGCTCGCTCCAACGCTCGTTTAGTAGACAGCGAGTGGAGTGCATAAGCCCCTTTAGAGATAGGGGCGAGTACGGAACGAGCCTTGTCTACGAAGCAGAGCACCCTCATCTTGCTTGCTTCTGGCGAAGCTTCTAGCAATAGATAAGAAGCATTCTGGTATGGCAGGAATACCACTTTTTAGGTCGACCACTACATAGGAGCGATAGCGAAGCCAAGCCGTATAAAGGCGAGCAGCCCTTATAGCAATAGCAAACGGCCTACTTATAGCCCTATACAAACCTTAGAAAAGCGCCCACAGGTAGTGAGACTTTCTATCTATTAAAACCTGAGTACCCATACATGATGCAAAGGTGTTGAGAACATCGTCATTCTAAGACAGAAGATTCCATTCGGGGAACCGGATCCAAGTCAAATCAAGAGTGTCCAACGACGCAATCGGGATCCTATCGACGAACTGTGAGAGAATGGAATGATCCAAGGAACCTCAGACATGATCATATCAAGCTCCTAGGGTTCATCAAGAACATGACCATAGGCAGTTCTCCTTTAGGGTTCCAAAGCGCATGTACCAGCTTTGACTCTAATGAATAGAAAGTGATTGAACAATGTTCTAGAAGTCAGATCTAGTGCTACTCATGAGCGTACAAAGCTTAGAGCAAGGAAGAATAGCTAATCAGGAAGACCGGTTGCAATCAGTCTTGCAAATCCAAGATCAGCTGTGTAAGAAAAGGAGTCAGCACATTTCCAATTCGAATCTCCTGTCTTAGGAATGGTCTCGCGAAGCCGATAACCGTTCAGCTAAAATACGAGATGACTAGTGAATAAAGACAGAATTCCTTCAGTAGGGGAGGATCCGGGCAAAGTCCATCCTTTTTCGAAAAAAGTGACACAGCACAGATAATATCAGACTCAGAGAGATGAAGAAGAGGGGGAATAGAAGGAATGAAACTGTGCGTAGAATCAACGGTAAATATCATCTCTGTCTTGGTACTTGCCCGAAGAAGACGAATCAATCAGTCTTATTCTAACCGCCAGTGAATTTCTATGAGCTGAGGAAAGGAAATGAGCTATCCGCTTTGGAATTCCGTTGTGGCTGTAAGTCATCTCCTACGGAGTACCCGCTCTCTTATCTTAAATCAGTGTGCACCG
>CM032784.1:472500-485000 GCA_019155195.1 Avicennia marina
TCCGGCTCAGGCTCTACACTTGCACATTCTTCACTGTCTTCTTCTTCTCCAACCTTCTCATAGGCGGGCCTTTTGTACAAATTGATGACCACTGTTCTTGTGCTATTGTCAGTCTCGAGTTTCATCATGGCGGCCAAGGTTGCCAGAGCCTCAGCGATCTGATTCTTTCTTCTCTCGGGGGATATGATCAAAGGAGATAACTTCAAACTTCTCCGCTAGCTGGATCAAGTTGATCCGGGGTCAGCTAGAAATGTTATACCCCTTAAAAGGGTTCGGGATCCCCAGCAGGAAGCTGAGCAGCACTAAGACCCTGGGTACAAGGCTGAGTCTCATAAAGCTATGGGCAAGATTCGCCTCAAGTGCCAGATTGCAGATCTTAAGACAGAAGTCACTTGCTCCGTGATCGAGAACGAGACTTCCAACAGCCTTTTGCTGGGAAGGCCTTTTTACCATGCAAACGGCTTCGCTACGCACCTTAGCTAAGCGGTATCGCCTCAACGATAACCAAGAACAACCGATTATGCGACACCACCCTATACTCTCATTCTTTCTTCCTCTTGTTCTGAAAGTGACAGAAGGGGCCTTAGGGCATTGGACACCCGAACGATAGAGTATTAGCTCTTGCTTGAAGCGCCCCCACGTCGTCCGAAGAGAGATTGATATGAATGTCCGATCCACAAATCAAGTGGTTTTGGTCCACATCGCGAGAAGGTCTTCGTGATGAGCCGAGTTTGCTGCGGGTTTTGATCCGTCATTAGTCCTATCAAGCGCTTTTCCACTCGTTCGATGCCTGCTGGGCCTATGAACACTCTTACTAAGACAGGAGATTCGACTTGGGCAAAAAAATGGATTTAGGTAGGTAAAGGCTCAAGGCTTCGCACCTTTCTAATGCTACGAAGTTCTATTATGAATTTACTATGCTTGGATAACCGATGCCCCTCTCTAAGTAAAGATAAGATTCTTAGCCCCTGTTGATGACTCAACCCTTCAATTCATTCTTCTCCTGCTGCAAATGATGCACTCAAGTCGACCACCTCTTTCCTTTGTCTACTGCCCGTCTTTGATCTTCTTCCTTCACCCTCGTCATCTTTGCACCCGCTTTCAGCTCCTTGGCCCTTCTTCACCGAGTCCTATCATTTATATTCTTTACGTCCTGCAAAACGCATCTTAGTAGCGGATGGGAAGCCTTCGATACCGGGCTAAGTCGCTTGGATCCTCTTTCATCTATGAACAGGTTATTTACTAGCATGGGGCATCGCCAAGGGAAAATCCAATTTGAAGCATATCCCCTCTTTTAAGCGATCGAAAGGAAAGTACTATATCCGCTTCTTTTTGCTCTGTTTCCGGGGCATGCTCTTAAAGAGAGGTGTCAGGCTAGCTTTCATAAGCCAATGCCTGGAAATGAATCTATACAAATTATCACACGTAGTGGCTGGCACCCTTGGTCTTGTTCTTGCACTACCTTCCCCTCTTTTCTTTTTTCTTTCAACTTGAATACCTGAAGAAAAGTCCCCTCCCCTTGAACCGTCCTGGGTCCGCCCATCTCGCCGACTGGTTCGTGTAGAAGAAGTTACACTCCCGAATTCTGATTGTAGCTACTATGTCAGATGAACCCGAAATCCCGGTTCCGCCTGAGCCAACCACTCACGACATTCTCAAGGCTCTGTTGGCCCAAAAAGAAAGCCATCAATAAGTCAGCTCCTTCTACTCTCCAGTTCAAGTCTTTTATGATTGTGACCAATATGCTTAAGACTCTCCCCGATCCAGAACAGCCTTTTTAACAGGCCACTGCCCTTCTTTCCCCTAAACCCAGAACTGAAATGGAAAAATGATTGAAGGAACAAGGGGAGCAGCTAGCCAAGTTACAGGAAGAGTTGAAGAAAGTGAAGGGGTCTGGAGACCATGGGCTCAACATGAAGGGATTGACCATTTTTCAAGAGGAAAAATTTCCAGAAAAGTGAAAGATGCCTGACATAGACAAATACGATGGAACTGGCTGTCCTAAGACTCATCTGCAGCTGTTTTTCTCAAATGTAGGTTCTTTCTATGGGGCTCACTCAGAAGCGGATGGCCTAAATCTTTCCTAGAACTCTTAGTGGGGCCGCTGGGCGATGGTTCGCACAGATTGACAAATCATCCCTTAAAATCCTGGGATGACATCGCCAATGCTTTTTTGAAACAAATGAATTCTAACACCCATATTGAAGTAACCAGGAGAGGACTGGCGAGTCATCTCCAGCCCCGCATTCACATCTCACTCTCCAGCGACCAAATGAAACATTCACTGATTTCCTGGCCCTAAGGAAGGCCAAAGCTGCCCAAGGGATCGATCTCCCCCCTGAAAAAAGGAAAAAGTCCGGAGAATGATCAGTAACAGTAACATGAGTAGGCAATACCATGACTCTTTCTATTTCCAAGCGATGACCACTTATGACTCTTTGATTGACCACTCGTATTGAAATGCTATCGACAATGGGACTCATGGATCACAAGTCAAAAAGGCAGATCCAAAAGGAAGGAAGATAGCCCTGGGAGGAAGAAGCAAGAACAGTGAAGTCAATGTCTTGTTTGACGGAAAGCCCAAGACACACGGGACTTTCACTCCTAAGGCAGAACTCTCAGCCGCGCCTTGGAAAAGCTTCAGAAGAATGGTGTACTCACGCCTCTTCCCCCATCTCCGCCACCAGATCCTCTTCCTCCTAGGTACAAAGCCAATACCATCTGAGGTAATTTAACCAACTCTCCATCCATGCTCGCAAATAAGTATATTCAAGGAAAAGTCACTCAACATGTAACATACCCTTTAGAGAAATACCAAAGTCACATAACATATCTCTAAGAATTCACCTATCCCAATAACAACCTGATTTGAATGATCCTGTATTAAGAGCGAAATTGGCTAAAGGTATGGGTCAACATTATTATGGAGAACCCGCATGGCCCAAATCGCCCTTTTTGGGCGGAGCGAATACAGAGTGAGCGGCCTAAAGAGAGCTCTCAGTCCATCTTCCGGCTCCGAAAGAACCAAGGTTTCCTTTGCTTTGGTCGAGCTGAGCCGGAGGTCACTGTGGCCGATCTAGCAAGATTGACTCAAAACCAAGGTTCATTTTAAAGCTGGCTCTGCTTTAAGATCATTTGTCTCCGGTTAAGTAGGTGAGTGATCTGTGGAAGGCTTTGACGCGTTGGCTAAGAGCCCCCTACCTGTTAGTGCCCCTTTCTATTGTCGTACCTCTTCCCCGCGCTGACGGCCCTTACTCGAATCATCCTTAGCTTTTTCAAGACCCTAAAGATCCCATGTATATGTTATCTACTGCCGAACAGGGCTAGTCACGCCTAAAAAAGAAATGGACTCGTAGTTGGGTTTGGAAGCAATTTCGTCTGAGGATCGATTTCCACTCCTCGCCCAGAAGAGAAGGGACTGAAGAGAATTCTATGCTAATTCATTGTTATATCAAATAAAAGTATGTATTTGAAGTTTGGTAAGATCTTCCCTCTTGTGGACGAGAGGAAGGCACTAAGACCCGCTAGAAGGACTCTAAGGGAAGAAAGAAAGACGTCCTAGTGAGGCAGCATCACAATGCTGAAACTGTGATCGCAAACCCTACAGAAGTCGGAATGGGATACTTCACTAAGAAAGTCGCACCGGCGCTATACTAATCATAGGCATTTTGAGTTGCGTTTGGGTATGGAATGGATAGGCCCCAAGCGGCTGCCTCTCCTACTACCAATGTGTGTGGGCGGATCATCGCCCCTGAATTCTGGTTCTACTTCATTCGCTATTAACAAGATGGCACACGCAAGACAAAAGATCAAATCAGGCCCTTGAAAGGTGTAGATGAAGCCTTTTCCTTTTCTGCCGGAAAAGACTTGAAGGATACGAGGCATAAGACTATGGATCGAACTTCTTAAGAGCGCTACTGCAGCCAATCCATTGAAAGGTGAAGTCAATGCTAAATGCGGATGCAGACCGATTTGGTTCTCCCTTTTGCTAGGGGGTGATCAGGTTTTTCGCGAATGTGAGGTTTAAGTACTGCTATCCTTTGTTGGTCGAATTCGCTTTTCAACAATTCAACCCTGTTATATCCTATTTTATAACGAGGAAGAGGGAGCAAAAGGTGTTATGTGACTTTACTCCGCATCCAGCAAAGCCAATGCTCACTCCAGGGAGTCTCATCTGGTGCAACTCCATTTGCTAAAGTAGTCGGGGTGGTGATAGCAACTAACTCTCAGAAAAGCCATTGCACCTAAAGGGTAAATAAAGTAGTCCCGGGGTTCCCATAGGGGCCAACTCTACCTGATGGACCAATACAATAAGGAGAGAGGGAATAGACCAATGGTGATAGACTTGCCATTCACTCGCCACGAACCATAGAAGAAAAGCGAATAGAAGGCGGTAGGACTAGAGGGAATGCTTGCGGGAAAGCACTTCCAACAACTAAACCAAAGGAAAATGCGCCAACCTAGACTCCTCAAAGGTGAAGTCTTAGGCCCATGGTTCTCCAACCGAATCTCCTAGCTCTCGATCAAACCCTTATCCCAATCGCCATCCGGAAAGGAAGCCATCGAAATCGTAATCTTTTTGCATAAAAGGCGATATTAATCGTTCACACTCGCAGATCAGCTTCCAGGTCTGCTTCGGGCTATGGTCATTGATGGGATAACAATTGTACTAGCACTAACTGTTCTGCTCATTTTTATGAATCTATTGAAGTAGCCTTCGCTCGAACCTACGGTTAGTGAGAAGGGTATTATAGGTCTCTAAACTAACCGACCTCTAAGCTGTGGGGGTTTGGGAAGTTGTCAAAGCTCCCCAATATTCAACCTAGGCTCTATAAGAAAATATTTAGGGAAGGCCCGGTCCTTCTTTACTACTTGAGAAGAAAGACCCCCTCCTTTTCGATCTTGTATTGAGAAGATCTGGGCAGTACTCGTAATGCACGCTTTTCTCTCTCGGGCTAGGTTCCGAGCTCTTTTTGAGCGAGAAAGAGGGATCCTCTAAAAAGGAATTTCTTCTGTATGGAAAGAAAACTACAAGGGAAAAGGTTATCAATCTAAGGAAAGACTACCTTCATCTATTCTGTCTGTAAGAGATAGAAAGCAAAGAGACGTGTAGTGAAGGGTCGAGTCGAGATAGTCTTTCATTCAATTCAATGGGATGGACTAGTTGGAAAATCGCTTTCACAAATGGATCAGCAGTGATCTCTACGGAGTTTTCCTCAAACTGCAGATTGTCTGCCCCGGCCAAACGAATGAGACTTGTTCACCAACGAAAAGAAAATAGAGAGTGCTAACCCGAAGCACCGCCCCCATACTATCTATCATATATCCAATTGACGACTTTCCTGCTACTCCTAGTAGGAGAAGGACAAAGAACAGAGGAAAGAGACATAGGATAGACGAAAGATGGAGAGAAAGAGTATAATCCATTTTGAACCCCTCGCAACAAGTTCAGTTTGAAACCGAATTCCTTCCTTACTGCAGTAGCCGTAGTAGTAGCAGTAGGAATAGTCGCCAAATAGACTGAATTAGTCTTAGTGCCGTAGTCGGATTACCTTCCTCACCTTCCCTTTGTCCCTTAACTGCTGACAGCAAGCATTCCTGGAGCAAGTAATCTGCCAAAGAATAGAAAAGAGAAGTTGATCGCTGTCTTTATGAGTTCGTGATGAGACTCCGATCTCAATCAAGGGCTCTGAAAGCGACTCTTGAACCCCAGGAGAGTCAATAGGTAGAGGCTATAGAACCGTTAGGCTAGGCCAATTCGACTTCATTTGTCTGCTTCGCTTTCCCTTCCTAAGGTAGCTAGCTTGGTATTCTCCTAGGCGGGTGGAGGCAATGAAATTCTTCTTTCTTTCTTTGAACGACTCAGCTCCAATTCCTTTTAGAGATCCTCTCTTTGCCTTTTTGGCACCAGGGATTTCTTGCTTACCTACCTTCTGCCTTTCCGCTCCGCACCGCTCCCTGGGCCTTAGCAGTACGAAGAGTCTAGAGCGGGCAGAAGCTCGGCGTGGTATTCATTCTCCCGGGAGAATCGGAATTCTTTCTTGAAGAAGAAAAGAAGAACTACTAGTATAGGGGCAGAGAAGAAGGAGCTATTGAATCCCTTGTTGAAAGGCTATCCATTCTTTCTTATTGATTGGTGAGAACATCCATCCGGCTAGCTGAACGAGGCTGTGAACGAATCTCTGTCAGGTGGTGCAGATGAATAGAATAAGCCAAGCCCTGCTTTTGATCTTTTAGGGTTGGTGTGGCCGCTCTTGAATGGCTAACTCTCCTACAGCACCTAGTTCTTTTTCACCCTTCTAGTTAATAGGAGTGAAAGAAGATTCATCCTAAGTTTCTTCATACGTTGTGGGAGTAAGGGCCATTAGGAAAGGAAAATGAACCGCTGCTATTGAAGCAGTTGGAGGCAGGGCTAAGGCAGAGGGAAGGAGTAGTTCGCTTACTTCTACCTGGGAGAGAAAGTCCCCTCCTTGAGAAGCGGAAGAAGGGGAAGTCAGCCTCGAAGGCTGTCCCAACTTGCCCAAGTAGTTCTCCCGTAAGTTCGACCACCTTTACCGGAATGAGATTGTACCTGTCGATGTGAACCTCCCCAACTACTTGGCTATATCCGGTACGCTAATAGGTCTTAGACCACATGTACCCTGACCTACTATGTTCCTGTGAAAGATTGCCACTAGGCGAATAGATCGATTACCTTTACCCGTACATAGCCTTTCCTGCTCTATCTCCAGTAAGCGCCGTATTCCTCTTTCTTGGTATGAGCGAGATAAGGACTAAGCTATACTGGTACACTACACTGAAACTAACAATTCTACTTCGGTACATGAGTTAGATCTCTTTAAGGTTCCCATCGATTAACCACTAATTGCTTCCAACCTAACTTCGATATGGAACTGCCGTTTACAACTCTTTGATCCACTCCTAGTGGGTGGTATTCGTGGGTCACATTGAGAAAGTACCCACGGGAGATCGCTCTAAAGGAAAGGTAGGCGTCGGCTAGAGACACCTTCGGATTTCCTATCCATGTGTTAAGTTCTTTTTTTCCCTAAAGATTAGAAAATAGTGTATATGACAACCGAAGAAAAGGATTCAATTCACATGGCGCTCCCTTGCTTTTGCCCAAGCTTGCTCTCATCTTTTTGAAAGGATTCTCTTTGCCCTTATATCTCCAATTAAATTAGTGGAAAGCAGAAGGCATGGAAAAAGAAAGATAGTTAAAGTAAAGCGCGGGGGAAGTTGATTCAAGGGAAGTTCTTTCTAGAGCAGTCAGAGCCTATTCTACTTACTCATCAATCTCATCCTCAGAAATATCATAATGTGATCACAGAAACTTCAGTGCGACCTCTTTGTTGTTAGGAGTCTCTCGTGTCCCGACAAGGGATGGAATGTTGGCTTCCTAGGGTCAAAGTCCCAGGGCGCGAGGTCTATCGCTCATAGATTGGGAACTCTTAACTACACGGGAGGACTAGCTCCGTTGTGCCAATTCCAGCCCGTAGGGGCCTGGTGGATTAATCCGCTTTAGGATAAACCAGAGGAGAATTAGTAGAGCTAGCTTCGACTGGAGACAAGACGGCTGGCTGTGAGCGAAATTCCTTCTGAAGATAGAGATCAGGCTGTAAAAACGCTGTGGAGATTATGGGAGTTGGGCGACAATACCTCATCTCTTATGTTTGATGTCAGTGCATTGATTGGCAATCTCAAAGGAAAGGCTGCGACACTTCAGAAATGGATTCAACGAGGTCTATTAGCAGACCGTCGTGAGGAGAGACTATGTCAACCCAGAGATAGCAACGAGACTTCTTTAACAGCCCCCAGACCCTTAGCACAAAATCCTGAGTATCAGATCATGTACGATGGATGAGTCCCCCTTTTTCCTGTAGGATGGTCGAAGATCACTAGGATAAATGATAACCAATTATCTCTATGAATCTCTTTCCTGTAGCTAGCCGCTGATAGTCAGTCTTTCTCCTTTCCTTACTTGCAAGCTCTCTAAGCTTTCTCTTTACTGGTAGTTCCTAAGGTTTATAGCACGCTAGGCTAGATAAGAATATATTAGATCTTGCTGTTGCTCCATACAGGTAGCTAGTCGAAAGGATAGTTTCTCTTCTAGTGATCTAAGGAAGAGTTTGATTCATAGAGCTAGATGTGGCTCCTGTAGGGGTTCGAACAAGCTAGAATAAGATAGAACTCATTATATCGATCAAGCCTGTAGCTAGGCGACGGTCTAATACATTTGAAAGGTAGACCCCTTACTCTATTCCTCATCTTATTCGGAATAGCGGGGTCGGAACTGAATAGAACAGCAACCCGCTCCTTCCTCCTTTCAGTCGTCAGTCGCTCGGAGACTCTTGTTTGATGATGGTATCAGTTGTTTGTTGATCTCTTTTTCTTTCCTGTTTTATGCCGAACAAGCTCTGTCTATTTCCTTTAGGTGTAATCACTCATGAGTTCTCTTTTTCTAAAGGAATTGCTTGTGGGTTTTTTTATGCTTTTATTCCCGATCAGAAACCCTTGGATGAATTATCGTAAGTGATGGTCGAGAACACCTCTGCTTTTTACCTGATAGAATCTGTTAGACAGGGACAGGCAATATCAGGTATTCGTATACGGATCAAAGTCAAGATCCAAACACGCCCTTTCTTTGGGGATGTAGCGGGCTACAAGACGGCGGCCATCACTCTCTGAAAGTCCTAATGGAAAGGAAAGTACTCGGATTTCAGGCATTATCTCAGCAAGGTGGATGCGTTTGGCCCGTGGTAGTCTGCATGGAAGTTGCAAACAGCAGGGTCGCTAGGGTTGTACAAGCGAGATAGAATGATAAAAACACCCCATGGCGGTAATACTGAATGAAAAGGAAAATACCATCCAAGTAAGACTGGTTGCAATACGAAAGCCCTGATATCAGAGTACGGCAGCAAAAACTGTTTGGAACAACCTATCCTCTGCGAGATAATAAGGTCAATGATAGGGAATGAGAGGAAGAAAGATGTCAAATATAAACAGAAAGAAAAAGACATCTAGATATCCTCTCGGGATAATAGTCTTGGGGGCATTAGCTATTGTGATCTATCGAACAAGGATACTGCAGAGAGAGTCCTGGATGTGCTTACGGTGGGCACACTCGGCCTAGGAAACAAAAAACACTTCCTAGGCTCAGATGTAAGGACACGCGCTAAACTGGAAACAATGGCTCCATACGGCAAGAAAACAAGGGTTACTATGGGAGGAGACGGTATTTATTGGATATTGGATAAGGTGTTAGGACTGGGGGTTTATTTGGGGTTGACTATAGAAGGGGTATACTTTTCCCCCCTGTGACCCCCCAGCCTGTTCGTGCTAGTCTTTGGAATAGAGCTAGCACGACTCATGGCTTGTTGGTCTAGTCCTTGGCATGGATCTAGCCCAGACTGAGTAGAGGATTCGTTCGTGCTTCATTAATCCTATGAAGCACTCTCTGTTGCTTTCCGGCCGGAGCTTCTTTCTCTCCTCTCTCTCTTTTCCCGCTCAGTCGCCGCGAGGCTCAGTCCTAATCCCACCAATATTCAATCAAAATCGTCAAAACCCCATAGGCCCTTGCCGGTGGTGGATTGAAACAGGTGCGCCCTCGTGTAACGGGGAGCTATCAAGGATTCCGGAAGTGGTCCGGGAGCTCTAGCATTCTAACAAGAAGCTCTGAGCTCCCTTCCCTACCTTCCTTCTCTCATCGCCCTATAACCATCAATAAAAGCCCTTTCAGGGACTTACTATTGCTGATAATAGGGCTCCTCCCCTCAAGATGTCACTAAAGCATACAGGATGTCGCTCTTTTGAGCTCCTCCTTTCAGCATTAGTTCCTCTTTCGAGTACTTAATCAAATGTAGTTCCTACTCTAAGACAAGACGAAGACGGAAGAGCCTATCGGTTGTAGCTTCTCGTCTGCTTGTCTTCTCTATAGGTTTAGAGGAAGCAAGGATTCTAATGGATATCTTTTTTATGGCACTCCTGAAGCATCCCAAAATTGGATATTTTAATGAGTTTAATGCGCCTACTTTGCTTGGGCTGTAAGCTAAGTCTTGGTATTGCCGGTATCTTCCCATAGGATATAGTGCCCTACTAGGCCCTCTCCTCCCTACGCTTCTTTGGGCTCCGGACTGAATGAAATAGCGCTAGCTAAAAGTTCAGAGGCTTGGCTTCCCGAAAGCATTGATTGAATAGCACAGGAGTAGGAGTAGCACAAGGGAGAGGGCAGGTGCATTCTTCCTAATTTTGTTGGCTGGATAGAATATCCTATCGTAATCGTATATAAAGTAGGTAGCCTGCCTTTCCTTTCACGCTAGTGCTCCTTCATTGACTGTGTAGGCTTGAGCTTTGACTTTTACTGTTTTACTTTCTTACTTATTTACTGCACCTTAATAGAATGCCAATGAGGCAGGATGCGTAAGACATTTAATTGTAAGTCGAAGAAGAGAAAGCCCTACTTATTTGTCTAAGAAGGTAGTGCTAACTAACTGAATGCCAATACTTTTCACAGTTTGACTCGATTCTGCTCCCCGGGCCTTAGCAGCGCACCCCCTCACCCGCTTCGCCCCTATTCTTTCTCTACAGTAAAGGTATCGACAGAAAGAAGTCCCTAGCTTCAGAAGTGGCAGCAGTGCTATCGTATAGTTGAGAAAGGCTGCTTTTAGGAGTGATCTTTCTAGGTCTTTCCTAAGAGAAAGGGAATAAATAGGTTGCTTGCACAAATAGGTTGAAAGAATGAGGTCCATCTGCCATCAACTTTAAGTAAAGTAATCGAATTCTCGAATTCGAAGTCAAAGCTTTCTTCTAGGTTGAAGTGGAAGGTTTCCAAGCAATATGACACAGAAGTTGAAGTTCGCTATGTTCACCATGGCTCAGCCGAATATAGCAAGTGTGAAGCGAGAGTGGGCTTTCTCTTTAGATTGGAATCAGTATCTATATGTTTTCAGCTTAAAGTATTTTTCTCAATAGAAAGACGGAGGAGGAGTCAACAAGTGGGCGGGCCCGAAGCCTGCGATCAGAGATATGAAATCCGAAAATGAAGTCCATTAGAAAGTACGTTCTAATGACTATCTATCATGCGGACAAAGTATGAGTTATTCAGGCCTTTAGGTGAGTTCGCGTAATCGTAAGTAACTTGGTGCAAAAAATGCTCCGGGTGACTGGATCGCCCCGGCGGGGTCACTCTGAGGCAGAGGGCCCTGAGAAGCGGAGCTCTTGGGGTAGAGTCGAGTGATCATAGGAAGGAGTTCTACTTATTGTCTACCGAGTTCGGGACAAAGAGCAAGTAGTCTTACAGTTGCCTGCCCTCATTCCCGAGTCGCATTAGCACAAGCCACGAGCGAGCAGCAGGTTCGCGATTTCCAAGTTCTCCTTATTCGAAGTCAAAGCCCTAGAGCACGGAACTAGAAATCCTAGAAGTCACTTGCACTTTTTCTTACCGGACGAGCTAACCTAACGAGCTTCCCTTCTACTACCGGAAAGAGAAGTTTACCACCGCCTACGCCGGAATATTCCACTCACCCTATCCTCTTTGATTCTATTCCAAGGCGAGGTAACGGGACGCCTAAAGTCTTTCAACTAGTTTATGGTCCTAATCAGAGATGGGTCCATTGGTCTGCCCTCAAAAAGAGTGACAGATGGATAGACCACACCTTTGACGGCTGGTTAAGACCAAAGGGCTGCACCAAGAAAGAATTACCTGAGACTCCACCAAGCTTGCGCCCAGAGGGGTTCAAGTATAGGTACCTTGAAGTCGACTCCCTTCAACGTTACCATATCATAAATCTTCCACAGTTAAACCAACTGAAGGTCAGTCCGTCTGATATTCCAATGGGAGCATCAAAGAAATCCTCGATCCGGACATCAGGTGACAAAGCTAAACTATAATACCAATGGCAGTACTTAAGCCAATCCCTTACCCCGAAGAAGTGACCACTCGAGACAGGACTTTCTCAGTGACAAAGAACTCGTCTGGGGTAAGACGTAGATCCCGAGGCTTCATTTCGTTACGAAGAACTGAAATGATATGACCTCGTAGATACGGGAAGACCACGACCTAACCAAAGCTCCATTGCTTGCTTTGGCAGGCGCATTTTAGTGTCCATTGCCCTCACTCTTTCAAACCTAAGTGAAGGGCAAAGGTCAAGCCTAGAAAGAACCCTGTATCTGGCACCTCCAATACGACATAATGTGCTAAAGCGTCGTATAGGATATCGAGCAGCCCCATAAGGATGGTACCAATTGTTTAAAGTTTTAATAGATACAGGACTAAGTAAGGTCCACTCTCAATTCATAGACCCTAAAGTTCTTTCTTTGCAAACTCAACTGAACCATTATTGGAAATTTAGGATTTTTGAAAAGAAAATTTCCACCCAACATGGATCCAAGGATTGTTCATACACCCTTGCTACTTCCTGGTCGGCTATGACAACATCGTCGCCCGCGTATTTAGTAAACTTCTCACCTGTTCTGCACACCGCCATATCAATATATGGTGGGTA
>CM032784.1:490000-497500 GCA_019155195.1 Avicennia marina
GTCTGCGCGAGTCACCTTCTTATAGGCTCCGCTGGACGACACGGCATTTTCGTTCAAATATAGGCCGGCCTTGTGATGGTTCCCAAGGATTCAATATGACCACTTAGGTCTACGTTGCCACGATATTGTTCTATGGAAGCTAAGGGCTGTTTAGAAGCTCGGCCCGGTTTTTTTGGTGTCGTAGGGGAGGGATTGAACTTTCTAACGCATATTCAGTCGTACCGGCATGGCCCCACTGATTTGTTTTCGATCAGAGCATCAAGCAGCGCAACCCGGTTCTACTTGACTAAGCCCGTGCTCCTCCAAGGAGGGAGTTTGCTTTACCCAACTCCCTTTTTGATAACAAGGCAGAAAGCCCCTACCGGACACTCATTAGTTTCGAATGAAGAATGAAGAGTGCCCTAGCAAGGACCTACTTCTATAAATATAAAAAGCGAGACTTTACTAAACAAGCAAGAAAAGCCCTTTCTATCTTATTAGTCAAGCGCGCCCCTGCAATCAAACTAAAGCGCTAACACCCTATCTATAGTAAGGGGCCTTTTCAATAAGGCTCGCGTAGGGGCCGGCTTCCCTAAAATCGAATATTTTGAAGTTGGTAAAGACCCGCCCCTTGTTTCAGTCAGAATGAGTCCCCGGGACCCCGGGACATTGGCTTCCGCCAACAGTGAACTATGTTGGATCGCATCCCGCGCATATTCTACATTATAGCCTGCAACTGATTCCGCTTCCGCTTCTGGGAGATCAAACGGAGCTCGATTAGTTTCTGCTAGACGAGAAATAAAGAACATAACCAATACAGGGAACAAGGGAATACCGGACCATATCTGCTTTTGCGCCATGACAATCTCACTCGAATTACGGGGACCTACACATATTAGTACAGTATACCGGGGTCCCCGGCCAGAACCACACGTGCAAGTTTCCCTGCATGTGGCTCGTCCGTGCTTTTCGAGGCGCTGCCTGTGACTCAGCATGGGATAAGGGGGCGGAACTGCACACTTTCGTGTTCAGAGCATTGTCCGAGTGAGTAGGCAGCGCCTACCAAGCAAAGCTTTCTTGAAGAGGCTGGGCTGCTTCTTTTTCGGCGCCCGCCCTTTATTTATTTAGATGTTGAGGCAAGGCAAGCCCCAGGAAGGGCATTTGGCGAGGAGCATTGTTTTGAGGGAGGGAAAGCGTGGTTGACAAACCACTTCGAGGAGGCGACTGGACTGGAGTGCTTTCATCAAATGATGCATGTGGGCTGAGCCATTCCCATCCCAAGTGGTAGTCCCGCTGCGGCCTCTGACCGTCCGTCCCGTCTCATCTTGATTTGGCTATACTTGAATGTAGCCAGCCATGTTAGCTTCACATGAGAGCCTTTTTTCTAATTTCTAAAGGCTAAAAAGGCACTCATCAGTCAGCTCGGCCGCTTTCCTATTTCGCTTTTCCGCCTATTAATAGAATATAATAGAATAGGTCCCGAAGGCCCGCCTTTCTTCATCTATACCAGCTGCCGCGCACGAACCAATAGAAAGGATTTCAGCGCCCCTCTCTAGATAAGAAGCAGAACGCGCCATCACCTACAGCCCTTTCCTCTGCCGGGGACTTCCACGAAACGAAAACGGGCGGCATCGTCGTATGCTCCACTTTTGTTGCCCTGGTTTATATCCCGGAGTACTCCTATGGCCGATCTGTCACCCAACCTACTTAAACAACCTAAAAGCTTGACCCCGTCCCGTTTGGAGAATGACCCCTTATGGCACGGCTTAGTCAGTTATTCTCGCAGTTCAGATAAGATTCGGACCACCACTTCTCTGAAAGCATGGTTCTTGCCTCACTCCCCCCTTTGAGCTCGTCCATTCGTTGGGTGATCCCTTGCTCTCACGTTCGAGTGTTTGCTCGTCGTTTAGGCCCGTGAGTGAGATTTCTGCTCATTGCAGTCACCTCCGGGGTTCTTCGCACCTGGATAGTACCAGGACCCTTGTGCCCCGGCCCTTGAGCCGATCAAGCTGCCCGCCCTATGACCCACAACTCAAAATGAGCCTTGCGACGAGACGCGGACATTCCCCATGCTGCGGTTCCCTCCGGTCCGTTCCCGGGTTGGGTTAGGGGAAGAGCCGAGCGATTGCCTTCGCGGATCCAAACGCGCTCACAAGGCGCACAATAAGAATAAGACCAATAGAGACTTCATAAGGGACCATTTGAGCTGCAGATCGTAATGCTCCTAGAGAGGCATATTTCGAATATAGAGGAGTCAAAGTTCCCAACAATCAAGTAGTTTATCATATCCTTCTATGAACCGTACGAGCACCTTCTCTGTCACCCCCCACCGCGCTTACGGCTCTCTACCCCAACCCAACTTGCTCTGGCCCCGGGTCCTTCCTTTCTATTCCTCGGTAAGCGGACCGTGGGAGCATGGGGGGGCGGTATCTGCTTTTGACTGATAGAAAGTATCTCTCTTTTGTCCCTCCTGACCGAACTCGCCAAAAAAAGAAAAATAGAGAAAGTTGTTCTTGCCGGGCGAGTAGCGTCAGAGACATCTTTATCTGAGGAGCCGGACGACGAAGCCTCCTCCTCAGATAAAGATGTTAGGATCGACCGGCTCATCCTCGGAATCCAAAAAGAAAACAGAGACAGAACGGAATCACTTTCTTTCAGTGACATATCTAATCAGACCGAATAGGATTTGAAGAGCTGTCACGATCATTCACATAAATTGAAGCAGGCAGGAAGGGTACGGAAGCTACCGTTTCTAGAATGCAAGCAAGCTAGCTTGCTTACTCTCCTAGTAGCGTACGTTGGCGGCAAAAACTAGACTATACTAAACTAAAGTAACGAGGCATTCGGGAAGCGACTAGTCGCTTCTGGCGAAGGTTCTAGAAGGCCGACCACTACATAGAGAGATCCATATACCAGTCATGAGCTATCGCTCATGCCTAGAGAGGCGGAAGCAGTAGCTTCTAGGACGAAGCCGAGCCGATACGATAGGCGGGCGAAGGGCTAAGCCACTAATGTCGTGGCGAAGGAGGCCTACTATACGTATACTGGATTAGTAAGCGGTGAAATACCAAAAAAACGACAAAAAATTTCAGTGAACTATTGAAGCTATCAGTGTGATTGATCAGACAAGTACCAAGGGCTTTCGGTAGACTTCTTTCATTTCCGAATTTGCTTGCGACAAGTCCTAGCATTAGTATGAGTTCGTTGACCGCGTAAGGGCGATCCATCTTGATGACGAATTCCACGATAACAAGAAATAGAAATGAATCGTTCGATGTCTGCTCGTTCTCCCCTCTTCAATTCCCAATGAACAACATGATCTTGACCTATCATTTGTTCAATTTGGTCGATCTGATACTTAGTTAATTCTTTGATCTTTATGTTCCCACTGATACCTAATCGATAACGAACCTGAATGGCTTTTTTAAGTCCAATTCCATAAATTTTTGTTGAGGCAATTCTTACTTGTTTATCGGCAACTAATCTAGCTCCTGAAATATATAACATTCTTGATCCTTCCTTTGACTAGTCTTCTAGGCTGGAATCAACAATGGGTTGTCTCCTCTCTGATCATCCTTTCTATAGGTAGAACTCCTGTGAGCGGTCTAAACTTCGATCCTTATTTCTTCCAATTATGTTCTCGTACCCAAGCCCTTTTTCCAGAGTCTTGTGGAGGAGAATTTCACACTTATCTCACTAAATCAGTGAGAAAGTGCTCCGCGATGGGTCGCGGTCTCAAAATGGAAGTTTTTCGCCTTTAAGATAGCGCAGAAGGTATTTTAGGGCCACTATGTTCGCATCCCCCGACTCAACATCAAAGTGGTCTCGTGCGATCTCATGCGCGGCCATCATTAAGTCGGCTGGGCTGCCTGCGGTTACAGAATCGCCCGCAGAAGTCCCCTTGACTCTCTCTCTCTATAAAAAAAAGCGTTCTGCATCATCCAGCGGCGCTGGCGCAGGTTTTTATTCCTTCTGAGCCAGGATCAAACTCTTCTTTTGAGAAAATACGGGTTTGATTCTATCTGGTAGAGTCAACAGAATGGAGTTCCTTCTTTCTAACTCCAGAACAGATGATTTCCTCCAGGTGTTGGAGTGCCCTTTCGAAATAGGGGCTAGCCGTTCTTTGCTCACATAAGCTTTGATGAACCCGCAGGAGTCTCCAACTATCCAATTTTTCGTCACATAATAGTTCTATTACGCGGTCCCACTGGGAAGGGGTAGGTTCTGGGGTGAGACGGTCATGCATCAATTCTCGAAGAAGACGCAGAACGGAGTCTTCAACTGCGGTATACCCCTCGGCCTGCAGTTCTCTTTGCCCCCCGGTACCTCGCATTTACGAAATCACTCTTCCTATTAAAATAAAAACAAACAAAACAATATATATATATTTCTATTTATGTTATACCTAGGATAAGTGGTTTAAAAAAAATTGCTGGAAGAGCAACAGCTATTGAAATTTTCGATTTTCTATTCACTCATGATCTGGCCTGGTCGACCCGATCATGATATTGAGGGAAGGGACCTTTTCTCGAAAAAACTCTGGATCCTGTGTCCAGAAAGTGCATCTCTTTCTTTACCATTCCTACTTTATTGATAGTTATAATCTATTAAAAAGGTCGGTTCAGTCCAGGAGGCTAGTTTGAAATCTGGATTCGCTGAGGTTCACACACTTTTCTTTCTTTATGAAATTAGACAGCAAGCTTCCAAGCGCTTGGTACTAATAGCCTATAGAGTATAGAGGGGCTATGGAGAGGCGCGCAACTTCCTCGCTTCGCCAAGAAAAGCACTTCTTACTGGGTCTGGGTGAAGGGCGCACTATAGGCCTACGCTTGTTCCTGCGCGAGAATCTCCGGCCGTCTCTTGCTCCTTTCTTTCGCCTTAGTAGTGAGCGCTGCTAGATCTGATTAAAAAAAGATGGGACTTGGATATGCTGATATGCTTTTGCTCCCGGCAGCTAAGCTGGCGTAAAGGCTTCATTCAGACTCTGAGGTAAGTAGGGGTGGAGTCCATTCGTCCTTTGGCAGGCGTCGGTAATCTTCCGCGATGGAGTATCCCAACACCTTGAATTCGGTTTTCACATCTACTCTCTTCGTGTAGGGTAATAGTGGCACGGCAAGATCATTCCGGCACCTCTATTCAAACAAAGACTAAGCGAGATCTCGAGAAGTGGTGTCTGTAGCCTGTTGATCGGCTTTCTCCTATATGTTCTTTCGAACAGTTCTAGAAAAGGGTGGCCTATTTCCAATTCTTTTTGCCTGAGAGTTTTTTTGTGTGGGCTCATGTACGTAAGTCAGTACTTTCATCTCATTCCCTTCCTCTATATGCTTATGCTCTTCTTTTTCCTAAGCTTAAGCTTCGCTTTCCTCACAATAGCACTACACCAAGGGACAATTAGCGTTTAGCACTTAAAGCCGCTAGAAAGAATGAAAGAATGCCACTACAAAGACAGAGACTGGCACGAACGTGTCTTCTCGCTGAAAAGGAGCCCCTATCTCCAAAAGCGACTTCAAAACTTTACATGTAAGGGCCGGCAGAAGGACAGCAACTCCAACCGAAACTACCGAGAAAGAAATAGACCAGGTGACCTCCCAGGGAATTACTATGGAATTGAAGGGGATGGTGGGGAACTTTACGAGAGAAGGTATTCTCTTAGGGCAGCTGCAAGAGAAAGCCAAAAAGAAGAAATTGAACTAGATGCCCCTAGCACTCAAAATGTTTAATATTATTTATACTCTAGGAGGACAACTACTTTTACTCGGTCTATTGGTACAGGGACTGATGGAAAAAGAAAAGGGACCATCAAGTCTTCGCTAGCTTTCTCTTTCTAGGCTAAGAGCTTCCTTTTTAGAACAAATGGGAGGTCAAAGCAGAAATGGAAGGAATGTAAATAGCAGTAAGATATTTCTCTTAGTCTACTATAAGCCTCCTTTGCCCAAACTCTTAGAGTATGACTTCGACTATTCTTCCTATTACTTATTAAAAGTACAATAAAATAAGCGGGGCCAAGACCATTTCGAAGACAAGAGAAAAGAAGAGTCAAAGGGAGCGAAATTCGAAGCTTCAAAATGTTCAGGTCTTCCTTGGGCTTTTTTACGGACCGAAATGGGATGCCCTGCTAATTGGAAGCGAAAACACAGACCATCATGGGACCCTAGTAATGAGGAAAAGCCCGTGTTCTAACTATACCTATCAGAGGAATCCCAACTTCGAAGAAGATCAATTCTACAAGCGGAATTAGGATACACCAGCCACTAGTCCTTACTTTACATACGTCAAAGAAGGTGGATTCATCCTCCTGCGGTTGAAGAGGATTAAGACAAGGCTGCTTCCCCTATAACTCTAATAGGAAGTGAAGTTTGGATAAGGGCTACCTCTTTCCTTTTTTGCCAGCCTTCTCTCACGAGAAAGAAATTGGATTTTCTTCAGGATGCGATTGGCCGACATGAGGCCTAAGGAGGGCTAATTTACACGCACGGACGATTCGTAAAGGGCCGCGCTCTTATTCGCGGGTGGCGGCCATAAGGGAATTCTTTTATAGAAAAGTATAGAAGTGAAGTTAGGACATGCCCCTTAGATAGCCGAAAGGGGCCACCTCATAGTAGCTTTCTGCCGAGCCAACTCAATTTCTCGAAAGATATGCTAGTGGATCCTTCTATTTTGAGTTTGACCTACTCCTTTGCCAGACAGACCCTTCGACTGATAAGAACCAGGGAAGGAGACTTCCTTACTTGACTGGCTCACTACTTACTATCTAGAAAGCATAAAGAGAAAGCATTGCTACCATACTGCCCGGAATGCAAGGACTGATTGGAATGACTCACTTATTGGCTTGCTTGCTTTCCTTGGACAGACGCTCCTTAAGGACAGCTCCTTGGAAGACTGAACTCAGAGTAGGACTCAGAGGGGTCACAGGACTGGAAGGAAATATGAATACAGCCAAGAGTAGGAGTCGGCCTTTGGGAAGGGATGGCGTCTCAGGGCAAGGCAAAGAAAGCAAGCGGTCTGTGTTAAGCTGGACGCTTCCTGGAGGACTTGAGACTGAAGAAACTAGCTCCCACTCACGACCCATGGTTGAAGCTAGACCAAGTCAGAAGTGTAGAACAATTAATTAGAAAATAAGGACCACCCTTGTATAAGCGGGATTCCGCTTCCCAGATTGGAAGAAAGTGCAAACCTATAGTATAGCAGCAGAAGTAGGAAGAATGGCACCTGAGAGAATATTGTTTCCGTTCCGTAAAGTAGAGATCCAGAAAGAAAAGAGGTTCACTAAGACCAAAAATCTCTATTTGAGGGGGCTTCTTCCTATACCTATGAATTCCATTGGACCCAGAAATGATACATTGGAAGAATCGGTTGGGTCTTCCAATATCAATAGGTTGATTGTTTCGCTCCTCTATCTTCCAAAAGGAAAAAAGATCTCTGAGAGTTGTTTCCTGAATCCGAAAGAGAGTACTTTGGTTCTCCCAATAACTAAAAAGTGTAGCATGCCTGAATCTAACTGGGGTTCGCGGTGGTGGAGGA
>CM032784.1:507500-527500 GCA_019155195.1 Avicennia marina
AGGGTGCCCACTTGAATACTTTCTTCGGGTTGTTCATGATAGTAGTCCTGTAAAGAAGGCAAGACAGGAAGATAGAGCTTCATTTTTCTATATGGGTGTAGTGTAGTCAGCATCCTACGCTTGTTCTAGCGGTTTTCAGCATATAAGGTAAGGGGTGGCCTCCGCCTCTGTGTCCTTTGCCTGGGTACACAGCTGGCTTGATCTTTATCACGATCATGGCTACAAAATATGCCTCTCCTGCTGGGTTTTGCTCTTTTTCCGGGTCTCGCTCTTGCTACATTGCCTCTAGATTCCGTTCCGTCAGGGTCTCGATGTGCTTGATCTTCACCTCCTGGAACCGGAACTTGAAGGGAAGCTGTGACACCAAAGGATACTAGGCGAGATGGTGCTGCTTCGGGTCTACTGGTAAGTGACTGCTGGTGGGTACCAAAATCCTTATTATGGGGATACCGACGAACTTCCAGTGATGCATCTGGCTTTGGCTTTTGAGGAGTATTGCATATATGAAGTCTCAGACTCTATTGAAAGCTTCCAAATCACGCTTACCCCTCCTCCCTACTTAGCCCTTTAAGGTATTCTAGGCCCATCTTTGCAAGAAGTGAATACTTTTTTCGGCCTTTTCGGGTCGCCCAACCCTATTCCTCGTTTAGCTAGTTCGGTTAGAAGGACGAGGGAAGACTGCTTGCCATGCATCCCACTACCTCTCATTATGCCCCGGCCCATGACTAAGTAGTATACTTTGTATGTATACAACCAATGACCTTGGGTAATTTAAGTAGATATCACATAGTTTGACTTGTCTTTTCGATGGAAGGCTATTCATGAGGCTCAACTGTCCCGCAAGGGAGTGAGAGGAATGATCCCTCACACTCTTTATAGTTCCGTTCCGTCTGCTGCTTCCTTATCTTTCTAGTTGCTTCGTTCCAGAGTGACTATGATGTAGTATAGGGAATGATAATAACTGAAAGAAGAGAAAGTGCCATAGTGAGAATGAGAACCGCTATGTAGCCATGGTGACTCAAGTCAAAGTACTAGGAATATCACTATACGGATTGCTGACACTTCTTACTTGACCAAATAACAATATACAATAAATACTAGGAGTCACATGGGATTTATCTAACTAAAGACAGGCTAAGCTAACGAGAAAGGCCCCAAAGCCAGGTTGTAGTGAGCATCTCGGGACGGACCCAACATAATCTCTAGCATATGGGCGACGGCTAAGCTTCGTTCTATGGCGGCTAACACCCGTTTCAGCATATCATCTCGCTCGATTCAAAAGCCATAAGAGGCGGAGTCCCAAGCATATCGAGAGTCGCTCTATAGCAGAGCTATTTAGAGATCGAGCCCCCTACAGAAGTAGGGATAGAGGCAATGTTTGTGATTATCCAGTTCTATATCGAAAACGAGAAGTTGATCCCACGAAAGCAACGGGTTCCGGTGCTGGCTTTGTTGCGGATTTCACTGGAATTGGATCCTAAGAAGTGAGGTAAATTGACTTTCTTCCCACCGCATATGCCTCCTCTGAGTTCTGGTCAGTTTGGGTGACTGTGCCCCTACGGGTGTCCCTTCTGAAGCCTTCTTTTCAGACTTGGATTTCTGGACAGCAGACACCCATTGATCAGCAGGTGGAATGGGGACCTTAACCATCCTAGGTTTCTCTGGAAAGTTAGGCATCTTCCCAAACATTGCCAGCTGATTTAGTGTAGGTCTTCTGCTCTGGAAGCTCCTCTGCTGCACCCAAGTGAAAGAACTGGCTGCTTGGGGACCAACCTCTGAGCAGCATCCTGTCTGGCAGAACTCAACTTGATGGCTCCAGAATCCACTAATTCTGCATGGAGGAGATTCGAACAGCTCTCACACATCCTATGCCTCAAAACCTGAAGGTTTTCAACCAGTCTAGTCATTCCAGGAGGACTCTGCAATACCTGCTTGTATGTCATCCCAGTCTCATTTGCCCTCGAGGACTCAGAACAACTTTTCATCATCCCTTCAGTAGCATTCCATTGGTCAACTGACATGGCCTGCTTCCCTTTTCTTTCAGGAATGAGAAAATCCGAAAGTCCCATGGCAGAAGTCTGCTCTCGAGTAAGAGCAACAGTGCCACGAGCCACTTGCTTGATCAGCAAATTCTTGAAGATTTGGCACTGATCAGTGGTATGCAGGTCTGTCAAGTGCCATCTGCAGAACTTATCTAACCCCTCATCGCAGAAGATTGGGAACCTAAGGATACCAGAACCCACCAAATCAAACAAGAGATGAAAGCTTCAATCGGTCGGGTAAGCCAAGGGAAGTAGATAACATATACATGGAATCTTTAGGGGAAATAAAATACCCTATGGATATACCATGTGAAATAACATAAAAAAGAAAATCAATGCCGACAGATTCGGCATGGTTTCATAACTCAATCCCTGAACCAACCCCATACACAAAGGCAAAGTACAAGCATTAGATAAAGAGATTGCTTCCAAGGCACCTTTTCTCTAGGCCCTGATCCTTTGGGAGTACTTGTCTTCGATAGTCTGGAGATAGTGCCTGAAAGACCAGTCAAAAAGGACTTTTAGCAAGATCCCCAAAAACTTGGCAAAGGAGACTCCCTAAATAACATAAAGAATGGCAAGATGGAAAGCTCACACCAAAAACGAGGTCTTTTTTAGAATCCTATCTTCCTCACGAGGACTTTCGACTAAAAGAAGACCCCGGTGTAGGATGTGGGCCTACAGCAAGGTAAAGAGCAAGCTCAGTTTCATTCTATAGAAAAAGCGAGATGATAGGCTGACTCTATTCTGTCTACCTACCTGACTCGATCTTTCTACTTACTTGGTGGCTCTCTCACGAGTCAAAGCGGGAGTTCTACCGCTCGGTGCCTACTTTCTATCTAATTGAAAAGTGAGATATTCAGTCTACTGATCGACGCCCTATTCCCGGTTCATTCCTCCTCTAATGAAAAAAAGGCTATTTTAGGCCTAATGCTCGGATTGGGCTGTTTGTAGTGTTATCGCAATGGCAGTTAGCATGGTAACTCCTACCAGCAGGGGGAGAGTCAAAAGAGGCCGAAGGATGTATCACCAACAAGAGTGTAAATAGTCATCTTTCAGTCCTGAAGTTTTAGCAGGCTGTAGCCATAGGCGTCTTTGTGAAAACAGTTGTCGTAGGCGGTAGGCAGACGCTTAGCTGGCGATAGGAGGCACCTGGCTTATGGTGGTACGAACGACTGGCACTGTCATCTTTCTGCGCTGATCTGTCTGCTCATCCGGATCAATTGCCTTCCACTTTTCCCTCTAGATCACCGATACCTGATGGAAGGGTGGCGTTTCGGGGTAAAGTCCCTCACTATATTACTTTCTCACGTCAGAAATTTCGGTCCGGGTAAAGCCTGAATACATACACCTTCGGGATACTACGGGAGTACACTGATAGAGGAAAAGAGTGAAAAGGTCTTTGATTGTATTGATTCCCGAAGTGAACTTACCGTGATTGCTTTCAGAGTTAGCCCTCGTCGAGATGGATTACCTTTCTTCTTTCTCCGATTTCGCGGGAGCAGGCTTTCCAAGAACCGAAGCCAAAGCTTTCACTGTTCTAGAAGACTGAAGCGCTAATGCACTGATACCAAGCTTTTAGAAAGATTCATTGACCGGATTGCTTTCGTCGCTTTCCGGCTTGGAGATAGGAAAACCGATTTCGGGTTTGTGATATGATATATGGGGTAATAGTGAAAGAGAGAAGAAAGATTTATCCAAAAGATTGATTCATTACTACTACATAAACCACCACATTACATAAACAACTACATATGCTAGAGCGCATGATGCTACATTATTTATTTCTTTTCGAAACATAAAGAAGGTCAACACAAGTAGACAGAAGAGAAAGTCACTACTTTGAAAATTTCTTCTAATGATTTTCCCGGTCACCGAGGGCCCGCACAATGAGTTCTTGCTGCAAGTGCTGCAGGAGCTCGCGGAAAGCTTCCTGAGAAGGTGGCTGTTGAACAGGAGCCCGGACACGGTCTGAGGAGGATGAAGAAGGGGCTTTTTCCTCTTTATCTTCTGATAAATTGAGGTATTGTTGCCACCGAATCTGATGATTCAGAATCCACCCGCACTCTAGAAGGACCGCCATCCGGAGGTACCGAATCAGTGCTATCATCTACGGAGAAGTTTTCTTGCTTTATTAAGAGCAGGAAAACGAGACTAGAAGTTCCGAAGAAGTAAATAGCATAGAACTCAAAGCCGAAATTGCAGAGATGCTGCCTCGGGTTCGTGATCTGGTAGTTCTGGCGGAGCTTACCACGGCCGTTATGGCTCTCGCGAAGCACGAGGATTTTCATTAACACGCTCTTGGCTGCCAACAAAGAGCTGAGGCCTAGTACAACTTGGTGGTGGACTCTAAAAAGGTGCTCCATGACAGGATGCTGGCTCCAGAGGCGGAGTCTCTGTTGGCTGATGCGGGAAGGCTCTCTGCGGAGCAGGCGTCCCGGTGTCAGAATATAGTTGAAGAGTGGAGGTCCGAAGGAGATTGTTCGTTCGATGTTTAGCTCTTCCCGTCGCGCCCTATTTGATTTACGATATAACAAAAACTATAAACTCTAGTTCTATAATTCACTAGCTACTAGAATCTTGTTGGACCGCACTCTTTCTCTTATCAAACTCATATCGGCTAATCGGTCATTGAGGAATACTATAGGACAGGTCCGGCAAGCTCGTACAAGCCCGATACGATCAAGGGTGGAAGTACACAAGCTGAGCAGAGAAGCTTTGCGTGGGAGGGGTTAGTCTTTTTTGGAACTTTGGCTGATTGTATGGGTGATTTTGCCGTCATTCTACGACATTTGATCATCCCGATTCAGATCCCGGAAAGAAAGAAAGTTAGATCCGCCAGCGAGGAATTAGAGGAAGGATGTTATTAGGTAACTAGCGCTTCGCCCCTTGATTGTCTTATTTTATTCTTCTTTTGAAGCTGGAGAGATTCTTCTTCTCTTGAATAAGCGTCACCAGGATTCTCCAACAATAAGAGGTAAGAAGCAAGGAAGACTCTATTTCTGGCGAGAAGTCAGGCCCTAGTGCACAGAGCACAGAGATCGGAGAAGGAAAGGAGTGCATTCTACAGTTACGGTACCAAGCCAATCGCCTACGTTCGTATCCTGTCTTTCATTCAAACCTAAGATCATGAATCTCCCGAGCCCATTCACAAGAACCGGCCCAAAAGAGGCTCTTTCCTCAAACTGGCACTCTTCTCTTGAAATGTCCGTCTTCGAGGGGAACTTTTTGTAAGACCAACAATCCCGAGAAACGGGAAAGTTGCACAATTCCAATTCAAGTTGTCGAGGGACAGGGGCGATGAAAGAACTAAACTAGCTCCAAAGGCCTTCCATTGCTTTTGCGAGAGAGGACAAAGGGATAAGGAAATCAGTAAGCAAGATCGGATTACGCTTTTTCCGGCGAGGGAAAGCAGCTCCTTCCATTCCTTCTACGGATGGATATCTTTCATCCTCGGATGATGAGGAAATCTCTTTACCAGAATCTTTATCTGGTATCACTCCTGTCACTGAGGTAAGATAATATTAATAAGTCATCGGGCCTAGACGAGACCACTTCTTTAGCCTCATCAGATGCTGAAAAAGAATCCGCATTAGCTTTCTTTCTTCACACGTTAGCTTAAAGGATGCACGGGTCGACTATCCTCAATTCGAAAAGTTTGATAAGTCAAGTTATCGCAGCCTTTAGATAGCAAGCGAGTTCTCATAGGGAAAAGTTTGATAGAAGAATGCCAAGAAAGGTGAAAGATAATAGGTACTTTACATTCTGAATGAGTAGAACTCGAAAAGGCATCAAAACCGGGATTCATTCCTGTGTCATTTGTCGGGGAAGCTTCTTCCGTAGACAAGACTTCTTTCATTGAATCCGGCCGATGTAGGCTTTACGTGATATGCCTTGACTACACTACATGAGACTTAAGCAGGTTCTTCTCTTTCCTGTCTCATCCATGAAGCTCCTCCCTCTACTCCCTGCGTTCCGTACTGTGCTGCTAGATCTTTCTTTGCTGAAGTAAGAAGGGTGACTCCGTGTATCTAGGGTCAATGGATCCTAAAGAAAGAGTTCTCCGTCCAGCCATCTTTAAAGAGAATCTCCCTGCTAGCCTAATCCTTTTCCTTTCTCTTATTCCTCCTGGAAGTCGAATAAGAAGTAATGAGGAGCCCATACCTTCCAGCTTCTATAGCTAGACTGTACTTCCTTGAGTTCGTGACAAGAATGTCCGTCCTACTACCTATTAGGGAGTGGTCGTCTGGGTAGTTATTTTGTGGTTCTCTCTCCCTTCTGTTCCGAGTGCCTGATTCCGAACTTGCTAACAAGTGCTTATGAAAGCAGGTCGGTCTCTATCAAAGAATCAAGCGCTAGAGACAACAGGGGCTTTGGGCAGGAAGATTGATAGACAGAGAAAGAGAGCAGGCTACGTTTGAGCTTTTTAGATGGTAAATCAGGGAAATCACTTTCATTGGGACAGAACCCAGTAGTCAGGGCATTAGCGAAGGTATGATTTACATCTCTAGAGTTCTCTATAGTTACATTAGAATAGCGATCTTCGCTCGGCTAGATAGTTTTGATTTGAAGCTAGTTTGATTTCTTGCTTGTAGGGATTATATAGGCTATATTCCAGGTATGCGGCGAAGAGTCCTATTCTTTTCTTCTTTGCCTTTTTTGTCCTATAGTGGGATTGAATAAAGAGAGTCAAAACTACAGTACAAGCAAGAACTATAGGGACGTCAGTGATTCTGTTAGCAGATGAATTCTCAAGAGTTCCCTTTTCAATGCCAGGTAAACTTCACCTCTTTTTTCTTATGTGGTATACTAAACTTTATTCAAGCTGTTTTTCTAGGGCGAGATGCCAATATCAATTAAAAGAAAAGAGCTCTATTCAACAATTGAATTTCCTTATCTTATTCTTATCATCTCCCTCTTTCTAGATCCGAAAAGCGGTCTAAAGCCAATATCGATGAAAGGGGCGTAGCGGGGAAAACATAAGCTTTGATAGGTTAGCTAGAAGAATCAAGAGAATAACGAAATTCGTAAGAATTCTTCCCAATTCCATGGTACTTCACAAGTAGTCATTCGTATTGGTGACTCTTAGCTTCTTCCTCTAGCCTTTAGCTCGGCACTAGGTTTAGTCTTCCTTCCCCTTCGAACTTCACTATCTGGCTATCGAGAATGAACTCAAATGTTAGAATAGGCTGCAAGAATACAATGCAATTCCCCCTTCATCACTCTCTATCTCCGGCCCTTGCCATTAGTTAGCTTGCACTTTGAGTTTTCAAAGTCAAGGTGCCTTTCCCTTCCAGTCGAATAGAAACTATTAAAGCAAAGGCAAGAGGCGATAGTGGCATCGGTCTTCTCGTTCTATGAGGAAAAGGCCCGGAATGGCCTATTTGAATGTCTAAATCGGGAGTTTAGGGGCTCTGTAGGGTCTCCTATACCTATACCTATTTATAGGCTCACTAAACATACTCAAAAGAAAGGGCTTTCTTTGAATATAAATATGCAATCTTCCTTTAGACATCTCTTCCTGTCTATTCAAGCCTTGCATCAGTCTGAAATCTATTGGTAATTGATATTTAGGAAGAAGCCCCGTTAAAGCTGTCAAATAGGCGCCTTTCGTTTATCGGGAATTTCTCTTTAGTAAACGATCGAATAGGAGCAATTAGGCCTTCAGCTCGCTATGCTCAATCTCTATGTGCTCAATCAGTATGTGCGACATATGTATTAATGAAATCTTCCTTTCCGCTCTTATCGAATCGATCCGTATGGCTTTAATCAACTCTATCTCTCTCTTGCTCAGTCCACGAATAGCGCTTTCGTTCCCTTCTTTTTTTGAATCCTTTATAAAACTAACTAGACTTGTGTAATTAGGCCGCGGAACCCCTTGCTCTTTCCTTTGAAGTGTTGAGCATTCATTTCAAAATTCTGAACGTTCATCTCTCTTTTAGTAGTAGTTGGAGTACTGTGGAAATCATAGAAAACTCAAAAAGTCAATGTCAACTCCCCTCTTTCCTCCTTGTGCTATTCGCGCTATCATACTCCTCATACCATATAGCGATGACTCGGGTCGACCTATTGAGTTGAGATACGGAATTTTCTTTTCCCTACTAAGCTGCTCATTTCACACAAACCCTGTCTACGAAGCAAGGGAATCCGTATTCATTGCCTGAGGTGAACGGACGCTTAAGGAAGGGCTACTTCTTTATGAACATAATGAACTAGTCCAATCACATATATAGTGGTCGTAGGAATCTTTCTTCTAACGAGAAATGGTTATGAACTGCCAAGGTCAATCACCTCCTTCCCCGGCACAATGTTCAGGAAGTGAATGAAGCAGAAATATAAACATTAGTCTTGGAGTTAGCCTCAGAGGAAGAAGTTTCTGTTAACCATACCACTAGGACAGGAAGGGTCTATCAACCGCCTCATTTGCAAGGCAATGATAGGGCAAATCACCGCACCTCAACCCATCACCTTTACCGAAAAGGATGCAGCGCATACAGGCCATCCGCACATTAAGCCTCTCTACATAACTAACTACATAGAGGATTTCGAGGTTCACAAGGGGCTAGGGTGCGGGATTGAATATTTGTCCCCTAAGAACCGCAGAGACATGCGGGTAGGACCAGTGCTTAAACCTCTTCCACTCCATGTCATTGACATACATACCGTCCTCCTTTAATCTGCTCTTAGGAAGACCTTGGCTGCATGAAAACATGACCGTATCATCAACAACTCTTCAATGTGAAAAATTCTCATACCGGAATGAGATAGTTGAAAAAATAGCGGCCGAGGAGCTTCCTGCCTATCCAGGAATACTGATAGATCCTCCAGAAAACGAAAAAATTCCGAAAATCTTCTCAGACTAAGAAGCTGCTAGGTTAATCCCTTCACCCTAAAAGTAAGAAACCGGGGAAGAATTCGTATCCTTAGTCAAACTCGCACGGGAATACCTGTCGCCGAGGAAGAAGAGACTTTCTAGAGGAATAGGAAGTTGAGCTGACGAAATTCATGCTTGTGCGGAAACTTACCCTCACCTATTGTACGCCCAGATGGAAAGTAATGCTCAACTTCTCAAGGATTTCATTACAGGGACGGGACTAGGAAGAATGAAAGAAGGAGCTCCCCAATCGACGATTTGGTTCAACTCCAATTCGTGGGAAGGAAGGCAAAGATTCTAGAGAAATTCCTGGATGATGAACAAGATGGACTGCAGCAGCAATAGCAAGTCACTTTGGAACGACCCGGCATCGAGGTCTCGCCGAGCCTTCTCTACTGTACTCCCCAACCACACCACCTGGGGAAAGCAAGCGAAAGAAGACAAGATCGAATCGGAAAGCACTGTCTCGTGCTCGTCTCGTTGAATGGACACAAATGCTTTCCTGTTAGCCGTTGATTCTAAACTCTCCTTCCCTTGAATTCGCTTCCTCCCTTAAAGCTTCATCTCTCTCTTTCATCGGCGAACAATAAAGCACGGTGGGATGCATTGACACGACTCCACCTATTTCATAGCGAGATGGCCAAGAGATCATAATAAAGGATGAGATGAGAATAAAGGCATTCCAGCTCAACATACTCCGGTGAATGGGTCGATAGAGATAGGAGGGGAATGGGATAGAGGAAGTATAGTGAATAGTTGAGTGGCTATCCAACCATTCAATCGGCTATGGAGGGGGGTTTCAGCAAGCGGGTTCCCTCCGTACAGAGTTGTACAATCTGTCGCCGGCTTTGCTTCTGTGGCCTTACCGGTGAACTGAATCAATATCTCTTTTTCCCTTTTAGATCAGTGTCATGTTCATCTTCTAGCCAGGCTGAGAACTCTCACTTGTGGGTAGCCGGGCAGCCAGCCTTTCTTCCTGACGGGCCACCGAATGCCTTCCGGCTTTCTGATGGCTTAGCTTAGCGCTTAGAAAGGCTCCCACCTATTTGTTTATTATGAGTCCGCGTTAAGCCAATCAATCCATTGAAAGGAAGTGTACGTACCCCAGCGCGAGCTTAGAGCTCTAGGTAAAGGGCTTTAGCAGGCGAACCGTGGTCGTAGATCATGAAAGCCAAGCGCGGGAATAGGTAGATAGGGCGGAAGTATTCCAGGCGAGCTGAAAGTGATCGGGAGTATCTCAGCTGGTAGATTAGTCGTAAATCAGCCTGTCAAATCTTTTCTTCTATTATGTCATTTCAAAAAAGAACAAGATTTTCCTTTCCACACCGACAACTCCACTCTAATCGAAACAAAGCGAACTTTTAGGCGAACCCCTAGGTTTGAACATCTCCTGCTTTTAATCTTCTTTCTTCTTCTGGCTGTTGGGCTTTCTAGCTTTCTATTGAGAGTTCTTGCTTCGCTTTCATTCTCCTTGATAACCGCTATGTGCTTGGCTGCTTCCTATTGAGAGGTTGGGCTTCCTTGATGTGCTGTATTGAGTCCCATGCACTTAACCACTGAGATGCTATCTTTTTTACCTCTGCTTGCTGGTGCTTCGCCTTTGAGTTTGAGACTTTGTTCTCGTTCGCGTAACCAAAGAGGTTCTTCTCCTCTGTCTAAAGCGCTTCTAATCTGGAAATCAAGATTCTATCCCAGCTAACCGTGCTTCGCACACTCACACCAGGGGGCACCCATCACTCAGTTAGTTGAGATTTACCTCAACTCTCAGCTTTCAGTAAGTGTTGAGTACAAGCCTCTCTCTAAAGAGCCTCTAAACTCGTAAGCCGGTATAGGAGCAGGGAGAGTAGGATTTTTAGAAGAGCTTGACCGTGGAGAACTGCTAGAACTACTAGAACTGTGCTTTACCTTGGAGAGGTTCTATCTTCTCTGCTTTCAGCAACCCAAGGAAAAGAGGGGTATCCTTCATAGTTGGAAGGCAAGAAGCAAAGCCCCTGGACCCAGTGCTATCTATGTGAGGGGAAGAGTTGAAGGAAAGGGGGCAGCTAATTGAATTTATTCTGTCTTAGACAAGGCAATTTCTTTCACTTCATCCAATCAAACCAGCGCAGATGAATAGGAGCAAAGTCACTCTTGAACAATATGAAAGAAGATCCGAAGACGCTAACTCGCCCGACTAAGCTAATTCAGTATGGGGGGACAAGCTTGACTCTTAAGGCGGCTAAGCCGTTGAACTAGTGGCTAGAGGATTTTCAAACTACTCAACGTTAGCCGAGGAATAGGGGTTAAGAGACTCGGTTAACAGCTACTCAACCGAAGCTAACAAGGAAAGGCAGCACCAGAAGAAGATGCTTGACCGAGGCTGAGTGAAACTCAGTCTTTCTATTAACCGGGAATACGGAAATAGGGTAATCGGCTAGACGGGGACAGTCCGCTCAGAAGCAGAGGGATATCCGGCCTTCGATGGTTAAGTGAAGGGTAAGCCTCTAAAGCCAATGGGATGGGAGTTATCCTCCTTTTGCTTTACCCGGTAACAAAATCAGTGGAAGAAGAAAGAACGAACATGTATGCGTGCTAAGCGTGGACAAGCGAGGACAAGCAGAAGCTATGCTTTCTTTGCCATTTATTAAGTAGGTCAAGCAGTAAGTAGGCTAAATAGGCATGTATGCTTTCTTGCCCTGAAAATCCCCGGCAGAGGAGTCTTGACCACTTATTTGAATGCTACTCTATTAATGCAAAAGAATAAGTGGTTTTAGAAGAAAAGGTTGTGTAAGATCTTTATTCTATGCTCTTTAGAGAGGGAGGGAAGCCGTGGGTCTCACCTGTAATCCTGGAATGTAATAGCCGTACGAGGGAATTCACCTAAGAGAAGGTAATGCGTCTAGGCGAATTCTGAGTCCTAAATCAAAGTTCCAATTCCCAGGAGTGGTTCTCCATAACATCAGGAGTAAAGGGAGTTACGCCAAAAGCGAATGCATTATGCTCGGTTGAATCAGTTACACCAGCAAACAAACTCCGAGTGGCATAGGCGCGGGAAGACCTGTTAAGGTCTCGTAAGAGAGAGTGCTCCCCCTTGGGCAGCTAACAACCATTGATCCTTTTTTTTTAAAGGGAAGTATTCGTTAAGCAAATCCGTAAGCAAATAGGGAGTTAAATAGGGGCGGGAATAGAAGCATCGGTAGAAGGCAAGCAACTCTCATAAGAGGTCTTCCCGGTCGAGATGTCTGAGGGAAACTGTATCGGTATCAACAACTGTCGCAACGGTTCTGTAACTGTGGAAAAGGGTCCTGTCTTTCAATCACTTGAATCGCTTTATTAGTTATTATAGAGGATTATAACTGTTGGTTCGGCAGTACAGGGTAGGTGGGTGCAAAATCAAGATAAGCTTGAGATGCTACAATAGCTTCAGCCTGATCGATCCGCCTTTAGTATTGGTAAGTTCCCTTGTTAGTCTCTATCGCTAGAAGGCCTTTTCTTTTTAGTGAAAAGGAAACTTAAAAAGAATAAGGTAAGCCCTTGCTCCGTTTAGGAGAGTCGCTTTCCACGGTCTGCTATTCCTTTCCTCTAATTCAATATCCCCCTTTCCCTCTATCTAGTACTTGCTCGGGACTCGCCTGCCCTAAGCCTCAGGGAGTAAATAGGAGCCTCGCTTTGGAGAATTCCTTGAGAATGATAAATAGCGCTCATCCGTAGCTTGGTTCCTGACTTGAGGAGTGAAAGGCTGGCAGTAGTATACATACATAGGGCCCCTCGGTAAGCATTCCTTTAGCAAGTAATCCCTTGCTTGTTCTTGTGCTTCCGTTCAATATCTCCCCTCTCCATTCTTTGAGTTCGCATTAACATTTCCTACTCTGTCTTGTAGGGCATTTCTATGTAGCAAGAAGCTCTCTTCAATCAATCTCATAGGGAACTGAAGCAAGAAGAACTATCGATAATAGCGCCTTTCTTTTAGGCATAGAAGTCACACTGGAATGATACCTTCCGGGTTAAGCGATTGAAGTATTCATTACTTCCTTCTCTCCTGTAGTAGCACTCTATTCTACTAGTACTGATTAGTAAAAACTCGCTTCAAGCTCAGTTAGTCAAGGAATCCGGAGATAGGTTCACCTGTTAGAAGATCTATGGGCTTTCTTTATTTAGTAACGAGCTTTGTTAAAGAGATTAGAGAGGGGCGAAGGATAAAAGGTTTTCTTTGAAAGCTATGGAGTGAATTCTGAATTCAAGAGGAAAGGATTAGTTGTTTACTTTTATAGAAGCTAAGGCAAGAAGTCAATCGCTTTCAGTATCTCTTGCTTCTTTGGTTAGTTCAGTACGAGTGGCAGGCGCAAACTGGCACAGGCAATATATTCTATATAAAAAATAGGCAGTAATAAAGTCAAGCTTTTGCCAGAGGATGAGTCTTTCAAGTATCGGTAGCATTCCCTTTATCAAAGTATAGTACGCTAGGGACTCTCTTCAAGTGGAGTAAACAAAACTTTACGGCTAAATTAGTTGAGTCTAGCATTCCTGTGCAATTCCATTTCCATTTAATGGTTGTACTGCTTCCTTTAGCAGCTCCGGTATCGGCATCGGCAACATTCACAGTTGAGCTGATTCTATCACTCTCACTTGCTTGCAGCCTAGTCTGTAACAAGAACCATGGCATTCGATGCTTCCTGTACTGCTCCTGTCTAGCAAAGAGCCAAAGATCGTAGCGTGTCTACTATTGCTATTGACTCCTCCTCATATAAAGTCAGAAGTGCCACAGCTTCTTCAATAGCAGGGGATGCGAAAACCGCTGGGATAAGGTCGAAGACTGAAGATCTTGCCATCTTTAAGTTGGATTCTTGACCAGCCTTTTCTTGTCTAATAAAATATTGATTATCATAAAGGAAAGATAAACTCTTTTCGAGTAGCTGGAGAGTATGGTAATCTTTTCTTTTTTTTTGAAGAAAGGGCATAAAGCCTTAAGATTGCAGTGGAAACTTCCCTGACCTATCTATTCTATTAACTTCTAGTTTTGACCCATAGTTAGAATGAACAGGTAGATAGCCTTCTTGGTCTTTAGGTGGATGCTTATCTTCTTTCTCTGGCTTCTAGAACAAAACCGATTTTCCCCGGTAAGCGGATGCTTTCCCCTCAGCGGATCTTGATCCTTCTCCTGCTACTGTTGTAGTACCTTTACTTAACGCCGATCTAGTTCAAGACTTTCCAGTTGAGTCTAGTCAATTGGAAACTCCTCTTTCTTCGCTTCAAGATTCGAGAACACTCAGTTTCGATCTTCGAACTTTGTCTCAGACTCTTCTTAGCCAATTCCGTCTTAGTCGAAAGCTAGTCTCCATCCTCCCTCCTATCTGCCTTAGGAAATCGGGGATTTTAACTAACTAATATCTGTTTTTTGTTTTTGGCCTAAACTGGATTTCCCCTCTGCCTGAAAGATGAAAAATGTGACTGGTTTCGCCACTATAGTGGATAGTCAAAAAAAGTGTCAATTGACAGACCCACTTCCTTAGTCAAATTGGACTTGACTACTTTTTTTGTCGCTAGGAGAGAAAGACAAGTGTCACGTGATCGACCCTCCTCTGCGCTTCTAACTAACCCCACTGCTGTGGTTTAAGTTACAGCTGGATCGGTTCGTGCCTGCAGAGCGAACACCTACTTTCTTTGGGAAGAAGAATCAATCCTGTTCCTGAACGTGGTGGTAGTACTATTTGATGAGTAGATCGTAAATGAGCAAATGCTCTGACTATTCACGAAGCCTTGTTGGAATGCCCCTCTCATAAGGCTGAGTTGAAAGTCGCAGGCTCCCTGAGTCTCCAACTTCTGACTCTCAAAGCTTGGTTTGTGTGCCTGCTTCTATTCTGACAAAGATACGATCTATTTGATTGACCACCGCGTCACATTCTTTTTGAGAAAGATGTGACTAGTGCAAACTTCCATTTTCAAGCACATACTTTACTTTGTTTGAGAAAGTGATTTTCACACTGAATCATGCTTGTGGGCGTTGGCTAAGAGCTTTTTTTGAACCCCTGTCTGAACGAGAGTGAGAGATATACAGCAAAGACATAGCTGTAGCTTGAAGCTAGCTCCAAACCAAAGACTCTTGCTCTGAAACCTATAATAAAGCTGCCCAGACCTTGCCTTGCGTCTTCCTTTGCTGGCTAGATGCGTAAGTGAAGCGCTTGGGCCCTTGACGAGTACTTTTCTTTTAGTTAGACCATAGGCGCTAAAGGACGGTAAGCCATGAAAGTTCTAGCTAAAGTGCGATATCCGCCGTTCTTTTGCGCTAAAGCAAGAGAAGTTTAGGTAGGAGTACGTCGCTTCTTTCTTTTTCATATCTGCTGTCCCAGCTGAGTTCCGCTATCAACTAATTATAGTCGCATAGCAAGCGATGTAATAAATCACTGAGATCTTTTTAATTTAAAGTAAATCATAGATAAAGCATTAAGTAGGAGCGGTAGCTTTCTGCTTCGGTTGGCGCGTTGCAGTAATTAAGAAAAGAATGAGATTGGTTCGGTCTTAAGTCTTTGGGTGAATCAATTTAGGTATCGAAGGTCTAGCTAAAAGCAAGCCAACTCCACTTGTCAAGTCAAGCCTACGTTAGCTATTAGCAAACTACGGAGCAAGTGACTATACTACTTCCATCGCCAGGCGGCACCCCGGGCACCAAGCCCGGCACTCAGGAAACAACACCACGACGAAACGGCCCCACAAAAGCGAGTCTTGTTAGCAGGTAGAAGCAAGCATCTCGAGTCGATAGCCCGGAGGAGAAGAATCTAACTATTGCCTTGAAGGGCTCCTTACCTGGCTGGTGTCTGGTTGCTCCAGGTCCTCTGGCGGTTGAGGAACTGGATGATTCCGTCCGCCCTCTATATTCCTTCCGTATCGAGACCTAGCCCAGAAGTGAAGACCTACCAACCAATGGAACCTGAAACACCGAGTCCAGGCGTCCCAATTCTGATATTCCTTTCCCTCCGTTGATCGATCATTAATGCACTTCTTTAGGAAGGAGCTGAGAGGGTTCGGACCGGGGTGATTTCTAAGTAGATGGCCCGGCGCAATCAATCATTCTTTCTATCGGAACCTTCGAGACAGTAGAAGTCTGACCTTCCCATCTTCATCTATCGGCTCAGGGCCTCATTAGCGTGCTCGTCTGCGAGCTATGCTGGTTCTGTAGAGTAAAGGCGCGCAACAACGAGAGAGAGAGGCGGGCTTGGCGACCGACCGCGTCACGGCTATTCCATTCCTTCTGTACGTAAGTTCGGTGGAGGAACTGTAAGAGAACAATTTCAATCCGTGCTCTAACTCGACATATTCGTCTTAATCATATTCGATCGTATCTTTCTTCTAAATCTTCGACATCTTCAGCAGAATCTTCATCTTTCTTCTCCAGTTGATGATGCATATTCATATTTCACTTCAACCAATGTCACTTGCTCAACAACTGCCTTCTTCCACAGTAGCTTCCTCTCCATCCTGAGGCGAGTCCACAAATAACATTTTGTCCATTTCTTCTGCGTCTGTTGATGATGCTGAAGCGGATTTCACTTCAACGGGTACTGGTAGATTTCCACTGGCACAGCGGCACTTCTGGCTTAAAGGCTTGCTTTCCTGGGTGGATTGCAGTCGTCAAGCCAGATGCGGATGAAATTCTAACTGCTGCGCTTACGCCTTTTGATTAGACAACTCCTAGTGCCAAGCTAGCTAACTAACTAGGATTCGTGAAAACAGAAAGAAGAGCTAGCGACTCTAACGAATCTAATGTTACCCGCGTTGAAGCGAAAAGAAAGGCAGATTCCCTATAGTTGTTCATTTCTTCTTCAATCGATTCATCTCGGCCCGGCCTTAGACTGCTACGGTTAGCTCTTGCCCCGCACCTGGACTGGCTATCTCTCAATCAATGTATTCACGCATCTCGAAAGAGTGAAAAGAAAATTCCTCCCAGAGCTGAAATAGCTGGGCTTCTTCCTTCAACAGAGGTAATGCTGACTCTTTTCCTTCCTGGTACTTTTGAATAAGGCAAGGCTAACGTAATAGAAAAGTCTTTCTATTCCCTACTCAGTCTGGTTTGCTTCATAAGTAAGCATGAGGCTTGCCTTCCTTTTCTATAGGTTTCTGCTCTTTTTCTTATTCAGGAGGATAGGTTTCAGAAATGCTTTAGTTAAGACCGCCCCGCCGATAGACCGACAACAACCCCGATCCCAGTTCTCTTTTAGGGCTTGTTCTTGCCGGAGCTCGTACAAGGGTTAGGGGAACTGACCCAGACTCAGTAGGCTTGCTCCGAAGCTTGTTTCGGCTCTCCCCGCTATCTCGGTTATAAAGACCCACAAAGCCACCCTCAACAGTAGATCCTGTTGATTCGGTTGAGGCGGAACAACATAAAATAGTTGCTTCCGTTAAAGACCCATCACCAGCAGCAAGACTAGTGCTAGCATCCTTGCCTGTTCCAGCATCCCTTAGCGTTGATCCAGCAGCGGCTTCACTTAACAAACAAGACCAGTAGCCAGCCATTGATCTTGTCGATCCACCCGGCGGAGGAAGAAGCTTTCAGGAAAAAAAGGGATAACAATCGCTATTTTACCGAATTCACTCGGGATAACCACCAGTTATAAAGGTAGCAAAGAAAGTTGATCCACCTGAAGCAAAGGATTGAAAACCAGCAGCATACCTTCCATATCGAGATCGTGATCCAGATCCGTATACGAGGCTATACCAGAGCAAGCACCAATAGCATCGGTAAGTATATCTAGTTGTAGATCCGGATGGTTCTTCTGTTAGGTTCTTATTAGTAGGAGTAGCAAACTAGTCCCATCTTCTCTTTCTCTCAACTCAATAGTATAGATGCATCAGTCGACTCTGTGGATTCTTTTTATTCCCTTTCTTCCGAATATCGATCCTTTCGTCAAATCATGTCTACACGGGAATAAAGCTTTTCAAAGCACCCGCAGATTTTGACCGGGCTAACTGCCCCCCGTTTCCCTATATAGAGTGACCTATTCCCCTTTTTCTTGGGTTTCACACTAAGACTAATGAGCTCTAAAAGGATGCTTGGGGATTGCTTCTGCCCGTACTGTGCTTCCAACTACCGCCCACTAAATCAGTATAGTTTAAAAGCAGCAGTTAGCTTTATTGACTTAACCAGAAGAAGAAAGAAAGCGAGGTACGTGCCGATTTCCTATTAGCTTGTGTAACTCATGTCACCTAACGAATCAATTAGCTGTACTGATGAGCTAGTTTGCTATCTTTTCTGTGTCTACATGGTTGATTGGCCGGCTTCCCCACTACTTGGATTGATTTCGTCCCCCTGTATGCTGTGTACCGCGTGCTGGCTTCACTCCACTTGAAGAGAGTCTCTTAGTCACCAGTGTATTAGAGTGTTGAGAGGGGGCGGGCATTTCTTTCTAAAGGACGGGGATTCCTTCCATATGTTTCAAAGCTAGCTTCTCTAGCTATACTGTGTGACTGTGTGACCTACCTCCCTTTTTCGCTCTCTTGCTAGAGCTGGTTCTAAGCCTACCTTTTCCTTCCCCACTCACCGGCCCATTATTTCGATAGTTACCTATAAAGAATTCTTCCAAGTGAAAGGATAAGCATGTTGGCTTGGGTGAACCACCTTATCTTACCAGACATTGATGTCTGCCCGAACATCGAATTTCTTCTTTCATATGTAGATTGTCATTTTCCCTCATTAAGCTAGCTAGCGGTAGCGCAAGTGTCAGAAAGGAGAAAATGGATGAATGCATTCCGAGATCGAATTAGTGATCCACCCCGTACATTTGAGAACATTGTATACAAGGAATGTGACCTATCTGATAGCGAGACTTCTTCGGTAGCTTAGTCAGAAAGAGACCAAACACAGAAGTAATTGAATCATAGTTACGTTTCCCGGTCATTCGCAGTGAAATCTTCCCTTATTATTCGCTATATCAGAGAAAGACATAGAATAGAGTAATTGACCCAACTCCCACAGGTGTAGCATCAAATTGAGGAGCTTTATCCGTTGACTCACACTAATGAATAATGTACTGTGGAATAGCAGGATGTGGAATTCACTCATTTTTCTTTTGATTTTTCTATGCTTGTGGTACCATATTCTCTCTTTATCCCGAGGCGGGGCTCTCTTAAGTAGTCTCCGAAGCACAATGAAAATGAATTCACCGCTAGCCAGGCCAAGGACTCTAGTTCTTCCATCTCTCTGCAAGCAACCTCGACAACGGAGAACTATGACTTTTAGGCCATGCTCGGGTCTGCCCAGGTGTGGAAGGATTCTTAAAACCTGGGTGAGCCATCTCATCTTGAACCGCTTTCAGCTCCTGGTGCGGTAGCAATACCAAAGAAATAGGGAAGGAGAGGCGGGGGAATACCCTATTTTGGGAGCGAATGACTAAGAATTTGAATTGCATCGGGCTTTGAAACAGCTCCTTGGTCTCGTCGCCCTTGAATGAATCTATTTGCTTATAGATCTTGTTTGTGCTCCACGAAGGGATGGACCAAGCCAATATTCCTACTTTCTTTCTTGGGATTGGGATCTTTGTGGAAAGGCAGGCTGTCACGATTGAATGATAGAGTAGAGTGGGTCGCTTACTTAGTGTACCCGCAGCGGGCCGTGGCCAATCTCTCCTTTTGGGCAAGCACTGAGATAGTTATCCGATCACCCAAGTATGGGAATAGGACCCCAAGCCCTTCTAAATCAATTCCAACCTTTCGCCCGTTGTAAGGTTTCTAGCCTCTATAGCTAGCACCTGGTCTAGTGGCATACCTTGAAGTTACATATACTGCTCCAGATGCCAGTGGACTCGTCGATCAACCAGTGAAGAGAATAGAAGCATAGGTATAGGCAAAGGTGGGAGGGATGAGAGAGCAAGCTGGCGCGGGGGCAAAGGATAGAATTGAATACCTAGAGAGAGTGAAGTACCATTCCATAGTTTGATCAGTAAGGCTCCTTGGGAATAGTCTGATCATAAGACTATCATCATGAGAACCACTTCAGCACATTAGGCGGGTGGGCATAACATAAGAGGATTTCACGTACGTAAGGGGATCCTTAACTGATGATTGGCATAGAAGAGCCTATGCCAACCTCTTTCTGATTGATCGCTACTCCCTGT
>CM032784.1:532500-540000 GCA_019155195.1 Avicennia marina
CTGTCTTGAGAAATTAGATGCCCAGTACAGAGAAAATAGAAGTGTGATTTCCGGGCTCGGTTATCGAGTTTGCCTCCCCTCTCTCTTTACTTATCTTATCTTTCGATATTAGTTATTCACGGACTCTCTCCTTCGAAAAGAAAGGAGGATCCCCTTCCTCCCCCGTGTGGAAGTATGTCTTTCTTGCTGCTCTTCCTATCTGGCGGAGCAAGACATTTCTTGTTAGTAACCTTATCCACGCTAGGACAAAAGACTGTCTCAAAGCCCATAGCCAAAGGCATAGTCGATTAGTGTTCGGATTGGATTCTTTTTCTTTTTAGAAGTTCTAAAAAAAAAGTATGTTTCCCCGGAGCGGTAACTAGCTCCGACGTCCCTACTTCGCTTGCATCACTCCCTCTCTTTCTCAGGGACTCTTCCTTAAGCATATATCTACTGTCTCGGTAGGACAATTAATAGCTTATATAGGCCTCTTTCCTTGCTGCACTCTTCTCTAAGTCAGTTCTTTCCTTTGGCTAGATAGAGTGAAGTGAGGAGCGAAGCGGTAGAAGTAGATTCGGTTGATGAAAGAATGCCCGCAGCTCCAACTTTGACAAGTTAGCGAAAAGGAAAGGTGGTGCTAAAAAGGGACTTCTACCAATCTTAAACAAAGGGCTACAAAGAAGACAGCAACCGCGTACCCGGGAAAAGTGACTTACTTGAATGGGGAGCTATCCTATAACACTAAGAAGCGGGGACAGAGAAGGATAACCTCTTTGAAAAGGACAGAGCCGCTTGGCCGCTACTTACACATCTGGAGTTCCGGATTGAACTACGGAACGGAATTCAAGGGCGACGAGTCCAGCTCGGAGTGAAACTCACTTCTTCTTAGAGAAATGATGTGTGCTAGCCTTCCCTTCCAACCATACTTCTTCCGTCGAATGCTCCTTAATCTATCGATGATAGAGAGGGGGCTTTCAGTTCAATAGGCGATAGGGCTTTTACCGATCAAAGCGGGAGTTCTTCCTGAAGAAGCGGGGGACGCGGTAGCTGCCGAATCTTCTACTGGTATATGGACAACTGTGTGGACCGATGTACCAGCCTTGATCCTTACAAAGGGCGATGCTATCACATCGAGCCAGTTCCTGGAGAAGAAGATCAATATATTGCTTATGTAGCTTACCCCTTAGACCTTTTGAAGAAGGTTCTCTTACTAAGATGTTTACTTCCATTGTAGGTAATGTATTTGGGTTCAAAGCCCTGCGCGCTCTACGTCTGGAAGATTGCGAATCCCTCCTGCAACTATTAAAAGCTTCCAAGGCCCGCCTCATGGCATCCAAGTTGAGAGAGAGAAATTGAACAAGTATGATCTGGGATGTACTATTAAACCTAAATTAGGTTTATCTGCTAAAAACTACGGTAGAGCTCTTTATGAATCGCGGTGGACTTCATTTTACCAAAGATGGTAATGATGAAAACGTGAACTCCCAAGGATTTATGCATCCTTTCTTATTTTGTGCTGAAGCAATTTATAAAGCACAGGCTGAAAGAGGTGAAATCAAAGGGCATTACTTGAATGCTACTGCAGGTACATGCCAAGAAATAATCAAAAGAGCTCTATTTGCTAGTGAATTCAGGTTCCTTTCTCTTTATCTTTTATCAATGAGTATTGAATGAAGTAAAGAGGGGCTGGAAACGCAGGGTTTTGCGACATGCAAGGGAATGAATTCGGGTCCACAAACCGTGTATGTTCATAGTTGTGGAGCCTCGTATTAGTGGAGATAAAGCGGATAAAGTGATTCGTAAACTTCGGTTTTATCATTCCTATAAAGTTGATGCTAGAGCTAGAGGGTTTGAAGGAGGTATTTTGATTTTTTGGAATGAGGATTTGGGCAGTGTCCAGGGTTTTGAAAAATCTTCTAAATGAATATCTTTTATTATTAATCAGAATTCTTCTCATCCTTGGGCAGGCATGCCAGCCCTGTTCCTACTACACGTGAGCTGTTATGGAATTATCTTATCCACTTTGACGAGTTTGATGGTATTCCTTGGATCTTGGTAGGAGATTTGAATCAGAAAATCTATTCTTATGATAAGCAAGGAGGCGGTACTCTAAATATACGGGGTAGGGATCAGTTTATCTCAGAATGCCCGAAAGTTGATTGATTTAGGAGCTGCAGGTCTAAAATTCACATGAACGAACAAAGGCTTGCCTACAGGTCAGATTAAGCAGAAGTTAGACAGAGCCATTTTTTTTCATTTGATGCATTTCTTCTCTGAGGCTTTTGTTAAAAATCTTCCTATAACTTATGGGGCCAGTGCTTATTGATTTGTACGGGCTTCCTCCTCCCAAGCCGCATCTGAAACCCTTTTGTTTTGAAGCAGCTTGGTGAACTCATCCGGAGGCCTTTATTAACTGATTGTTGGAACTCAGATGCGTCTTTACATGATTCCTTACAGAGTTTCAGCAGAGTGGTTCGGGATTGGAATTGAAACCATTTTTTAAATATCTACAGGCGGAAGAGACATCTTCTTGCTAGACTAGAAGGGGTTCAGCGGGCTCTGGAGATAAAAGCGAATCCTTTTTTTTGATCTAGAGATTTCTCTTTAAAAGGAGTATGATAATGTCCTCCTTCAAGGGAGTTGTTGTGGTTTCAGAGAGGTCCAAGTGGATTCAGTTTGGCGATAAAAACACGAAATTATTCCACACGACCACAATTATACGCAGACGACGAAATCAAATTGTTGCTCTTAAGCGGGAGGATGACACATGGTGTAATGACCAAGATGAGCGGTTGGTTAATTGTTGAGTTCTTAAAATCTTTGTATAAAGCTGATGATTCGGGCGTGGATCCGAGACAAGTGTTCACCTGTCCAGTCCAGGGGCAAGACTTACAGATCAACAGCTCCTAGCTTTGGTTGGGCCTATTCTTGTCCAGTAACCATTCTGAGTTGAAATAGGACGTATGGCCAAAGGAAGAACTACGGCAATCTAATTACTATGCGGCTTCCAGTAGTACTTAGCTAGCTGACTATGTTTTGATCGTCTCTCGTCCAACCATAGAAGAATATGAGTACGAGAAGGCAGGGCTACCGGCAACTCTTGCTATCCTTTATCTTTTACCGGAGTTTGAGCCCGATTCTCAGTTAGGGAGTATCCGTTGGTCCCTATCATTCGTGATAATGGCTTAGCTAACCATTCTTTCGTTAAGAGTTCCGCGCTTTCCCTCTTTCTCTTTGGTGGCATCGTATAGTAAGATGAAAACAGAACTTCTTCGAGGCCCCGTTAGGACCAAGAGGCTGTACGTATAGAGAAGGAAAGTCTATTTTTCCCAGAGTCTAGCTAACTCTAACCCAAATCAATCTTGAAGAGGTTCTTCTTCTTCAGTAGCCGATTCGGAAAGTGTTCAGTACCACTTTTGTTCTTCCCATAGAAAGCTTTTTCTATGAAAGCAACTCGGTTGACTGAGCTTTCAAAGAATAGGCTCCTTGAGTCATGCTACTAGACTTTAGGCATCTCTTCTTTATATGAACATTCACAAGCAGAGAAGCTGAAGATGGATATCGGACTCTTGGAAAAGTGTAGGGGCTAGTCTCCTCGTTATCAAATCACTTAAATGACGGTGGAATTGTTTGATAATCTTTTTCAAATATTTTCTATTTTAATAAAAGAAAAGTCTTTTCTGGATTTCGGTTATTTAGAAATATGAAAATTCAAATAACCCGGCGTAGAACATCAGAAAAGGAAGGAGCTCTCCTAAGCTAAAATTCCTAGTTTGAGAGATGGGAAAGCAACCGGAGTGGCCAAGCCAAGACCTTTATAGTATTATAGTATAGAGTGCCCAAGAAGCATCGCCCGAAAGCACGGGATTCGACCTCACTTCTGTCAGCCGGTTAAGAAGGCATTCGCTAAGCAGAAGTATAAAAAAACGATCCCCGACTTTCAATCGAGTGAATACCCGTTTTTGAATAGGTCATGGGAAAATCTTTTTTCATCAACATGTGATTGAAAGCTAAAGCAGAAATTTGAACGACTTCCCACGTGCCATCTTCGATCGATGGGAAGAATAGAATAGCTAAAGGGTAAGAAGAAAGACCAGCTCCCAAGCCGTCTTTCAGAAAGGGTGATTGCTCTTGTTGAATCAACTGCGAATTCGGGCCTATATTCTAAGGCTAAGGTAGTGGATGTGGATCCCGGATCAAGGGTAAATGGCTCTTTCTGATTCAAAAAAGCACGTGCATGATCCCTAAGGGGCAAGCTTCACTAAGAATAAGAAAGAGTCTCCTGCTTTCATGCTCACAAGAAGAGGGGAAATCCCCGAGGTAGGAATTGAAGAATAAAGAGATAATATTCTTTATATTATATAGAAGAAGAATAGCTCCTCTTTCATAGACTTTCACGTTGAAATGGGATAATCAGTATCAGTCAATAGAGGAGAGCTTTCTGTCACAAAGGAAGAAAAGACTTCTTTAACAAAGGCTAGCGAGTCACCTCCGGCTCCGGGGATGGGGACGGGCGTAGGGAAGAGGATTTGGCTTGGGCATTTTTCTAATAGGCAACCAAAGTATTTATGCAAAGAACGTATTCGTGCACGTAGGCACTTGAGGTTAGAAAGAAGATGAAAGGGTAGAACCAGTAGCTGTGAAAAGAAGTAGGCAGCAAAGAGTGGACGAGTCGGTAGCTGCTCCTGCTCTTCTTGCTCAAGTATATTTCAGGAATATCTGCTTCCGCTTTTCGCTTTAGCAGTGATCTTTCTCTCGGAATTGCTGCTTGAAAGAAGTAACCAAAAGATCACCTCTATCTGCTGCAGGCCGTCTTTAATTAGTAAATAAAGTACCTGTGGGATTCGACTCTCCTTCCTCTTGATGCGGGGGAAGAGGTCTTTCTTGCTTTAAAGCTTGACTTAGAGTGCAGATGTGCACTTCTTGAATAAGATATGATTGCTCGTGTTCAGTCTAATTAGTCTTCTGCTTTCACTCTTTTCTCGAGAAGTGAGCCGAGATCGAGATTTTCTTTCTTCTTTGAGCTAAAGCTAATATAATAGGGATACTTAAACCATTACGCTGGATTGGCAGCAGTGATCATATCCGATGCAGTTAACCCGGAACCCTCGGGTAGAAAGAAAAAGCTGTTACAGAAGAAGCTGCACAAGAATCTGCTGTTGGAGGAAAGCTAAAAGGGATCGATCCCAGACCTGGCGAAAAGGCTCAAGGCGCTGTTCACACGTCTTTTTGACTCAGCTCTTGTTCCGTTTGCTATAGTTGAATCGACTCTCTGGGTTAGCTGCGGTTGACCTTATACAACCAGTTTGCCAAAAAGAATAGAATTGCTTTCCCACAACTCGACTAAGAAATCTTGTTTATTAAGAGTCAAGTCCATGACATAGGATTAATTAGGCGTAAGCGCTCTTGTCATGGGAATATGATAAGCCCAATAGCCATGCCATAGAAGTAGGCCCGGTCATTTTTGATTGAAATAAAAGAAAAAGGCTAGCTCAGATCTAGGCCGACTAGTCTTTGATTTATGCCGATACTAAGATCAAAAAAAAGGTAGGAGAGATATTAGAACAGCAGATTCGGTCGGACAAAAGCCCTTCTTTCACAAGCGATTCTCTTGTGTGCGTCTTCACTATTGAAAGGACAGGATCAGTATGACCTCTGGCTCAAGGACTGGTCTTCATCCCCCGCTACCTCTCTTCTTGCCTACAGAGAGGCCTGCTAGAGCCCGGCATGGATTCCTAAAGGCTAAGAGCCGTGTCTCTCTATTTCTTTCCCTAGCTTTTGAGCAGCTTCCTCTTCCTTCGGGTAGAAGGAGAAAGAAAAGAAGATATTAAAAGGAAAGAGATGCGCGCTGAAGCAGGAAGCCATAACGTAACTTTACTACTCATAGGCGAGGCGACTTCCTCAGAAGAAGAAGGAGAAATGTGATCGGATAATGGTAGCCGTTGTCCGTGTTTGATTGGGAAGTTCAGGGTCGAAGAGTTGCTATCGGTGAAATGATTCTCTTTCTCTAATCTCTTTGTAGAGGTATACCAAGGGAAATGTATGTGATAGCGTCGTAAATAGTATAGTATGTCAACAGATTGTCACGCCGTATGCCTTATTCATCGATGGATGAGTTCCCAGTTGACTGCTTTCGAGGAGGTTGAGCATGATCGCTTTCAGTTAGATGCACATCAATGATTCTGGTCGATGTCATGGCAACGATTTTGAACTCCTGCTGGAGAGGAGAAGGAAGAGCGATATCGAAATAGCAAAAAAAGACTAGCCTGAATCAGACAATCAGATAAGTCCAGCCTCAGTCAAGGTAGCAGTGGAGGACTTCCATGGCAGTGCCCCAAAGAATGCTTCGAACGAGCCACAAAGAAAGAAGGAGTAGTGCCATCACTTCCATTCCTGTATTTGTTGAACCAACTACTCGATCAATGAAGTATGATAGATCAGCCTCAGTAATTGGTTTGTAAAGAAAGAAAGCATTTTGGAATTTTTGTTTTGGGGAGATGTATGAAACCTGGCTAAGGATTTACATATGAGACCTTGCTGTCGCCTTCAAGTGGAGGATCTTCTTTCAGACGTCAGATCGCACTTTACCAGAGCTCATGGTCGCTGGAACCAAACAAAAAACTAAGGCGGCAGTGGAAAGAAGACGTTTGACTTGCTTCGGGAACTCCATTTCCTCCCTCAAAAGGGGATTCCGACATCCTTCTTGTCGTCCGCCTCAAATGGGGTTAGGGGATTGAATCCATTGAAATGGAGTGCTTGTCAAATATAGCTATTCTTCGTATCTCGAAAGACAATGTATGAGATCTCTCCTCATAAGACGAGGACGCGCATTCTCCTTCACTCTTATTCCCTTGAAAAGAGACGAAGACTATTCTGTTTTCAGACGATAAAAGGAAGATACTCAGGTAAGGGCAGAGATTGTAGCTAAGACTGTCTCGACTCTATGCCGTCTCCCCATCTCTGGTTGAAGCAGGGATGAGACCCTATAGTCTCTATCCAGTGCTCTTCCGGCTCGCTATCAGTAGTTGTATCAATGCAATGTCTTTCTTTCCCTGTGTATGAGAGTTTAAAGGAATAAGTCTGATCCTTCTCTTTTGCTTTCTTTGGCTTGCTAGATAGAAGGCGAAGAGCGCACAGCGCAATAAGGTAATGGATTACCGCCAATAGCCAATCATTTAGTTCGCCCAAAGCTTACAGAATGTAAAGTGACCACATCAAATCAATGACTGCCACGTGTCAAGAAGAATTCTGAGGTGTGCTGAGTGCGGTTGTTCTCAGCTCTTTAGCGCCCTATGGCCCTGCTACTGTGATGCTTGGCCGAGCCTCCCTCCCTACCGATGTCTCGATCCAGCACATTGAGACCAGTCCTAGCGGACAGGACAAAACTTCCCTTGGAGAAAGCCAGTCTGAGGGAACTGGATTGGTCATTCCACTATCACTCGATTATAGGAAGTACAGGGTTGGCCTTCTCTCTGAAAGCCCTCTTGATGGATTCTGGCAAACAAATGAAGGAGCTAAACC
>CM032784.1:545000-578994 GCA_019155195.1 Avicennia marina
GATAGGCGGACTGATTGCACTAAGGAAAGAAAGGAACTAAACTAATGGACGGGGAGAAATAGAAACCAATCCAATCTCGACTTATTCAGCTAAGCCGAACATTAGACGCAAATAGAACAATGAACACTGACTTAATCTATTCATTTAACCAGTCGCCACAAGATCACTACTTCCAAGAAAGTGGTTGAATGGATATCCCCCGACTAAGGGATCTAAGCCTAAATGAAAGCCAAATTCAAAACATGTTCACTTATGTTAAGTTTGGCTAGTTGCTAGAAGAATGGCACTAGAAATTGTCTTCGGTCCAAGCTGGTAGATGGTTCTTCTTCCGGTCAGTTGGCTTTATACTAAACCATCGGCTTATATATATAGAAATCGAATTTCCATGTTGATTGAGCGGAGTTGCTCGGAACAAGGTTTGGGGGGAGAGGGGAAGAAGGGGGGATGGCTATGCTTTCTTGAGAAAGGAGGCAGTCTATTGAGAAGTTGGAGTCAAGCCCCTCATGAATGGGGCTTAGGGCGGGGAAGAAAGCTCTTTCTGGACTTTAGGAGATTGAGGCCTTTGAAGAGGAACCCTCAGCGTGTTGGGATGTCGGAGCTACGGAATGGACCGGAATTCCTGGTTGTAGTGAAGGCCCTGTCGCCTTCGAAGGTGGAGCCTGCAGCCAACTTTCAAAAGCCGCTGGAGTGGGAGAACTCCTGCAACACTTCAAGATTGTCCAACCGCGGCCCTCCTTGAGTGGTCACGGTCGTTCTAATCGACTGCATCTCAGTAACAATTTGATCAATCTTGCCATTCATACCTCGCAGGTAGTTCATGACATCCGTAGGAGAGTACGTGGGCGCCTGTTCGGTGGTTGTCGCCGGCCCGGAGGCGGCAAAACCTGGTGGAACTGAAGGTAGAGAAGTCGAAGTAGCTGTCTCTGAGACAGTTCCTGTGGGATTCGTCGATCCTGAGTCAACTGGCACTGGCTCGGTCACCATAGCGGATGTCGACTGAAACAGAGGTCACTGCCTTTCTTTCTTCCTCAAGGAAATTCCCGTAGCGGCGAAGCCTACTATACTAGTAGCAGCCCGGCCACGTATCAAGATGGAATGTCCCAAGTGAGTCGTAACAATACCAGCACGTGGGTAGTCTGAATAAACTACTCCTGTTTGCTCTCCCTGACCAGGGGCCCCTCATCAAAGGAACTACTCATCTCTCGATTCCTTTGTTTGACATTCCCATCTTTCTTCCTTTGAGAGACCGGACAATGGAACTCTCAAATCTCACAGCAATCGTCATATACGCAATTACATGATCCGTCAGCGCACACCACGGCCCTTGCCTCATCTACTTCATCTGCGGCGGATGAAGCAGCCCTTGCTTTACGACCTGTTTCATCATACCTGGAAGATTTGAAATCTCAAGGCCATTACTTCCACGATACAGCCCCCCTGCTGAATCTTAAGCTTTCTCAATAGGGTAGCCTGGACCCTTTAAAAAGAACCCCACCGCATCCGCTATACACCGAGGACCGGTACCGAGACCCATACCCCTTAGCTACATGGTGGTACTTTGCGGCTCCTCACAAGTCGTTTTTGGTCGGACAAATAGAATATCTACCGAAGTGGGACAGGGGCCTTATAAAGAGAAGCGAGGCGGGGGATTAGGACTAGAAGCAAGCTAGTCCACGCAAGACGGCTTACTTCACCAAGGAACGGAGTGTGGGCCAAGATGACGCAAGTTTTGATTCAACAACGGAACACTCTGAAAGAAAGGCAAACAAAGTCAAACTGAATAAAAGTCAAGTACAAGGCTGACTAAGGATGAAAAAGGAAAGGAGTCTCTCTTGCTAGAGCGGGAGATAGTTTGACTTTTGGTCCCTGGTTCCAACTATCTTCCAGAAAGCCAAGAGCCCTTCTTGACTTACCGAACTCGATCGATATCACTCACTGGCCTTGGCTACTTCGTCTTAGCCTCGGCGGATCCTGTTTCCAGAGCGGATGCTCTGTCTTTTCTTTTTTGCGCCATTTTTTGAAAAAGAGGAACTGTATCATCCAACTTTTAAAAGAAGTGCAGGAGGCTTGCTTCTTCTTTCTCAACTTGAAAGCTCTTTCTCCATCTGCCGTCTCGTAAGAAGAGTCGCCCCCCGCCGGATACGGATGTTGATCCGTGCTATTCGTCAGATTTGGGGACAAAAATGAAACTCTCAGTCTCCTATCTTAGTCTGTAAAAGGATAATGCAGAAGCAGGTTATCTTATGGAAAAAAACCATGAACGGTGTCCTACCTTTGACCCGCACTCATTCCTCTTTAGCCTTAAGCGTGAGATGCGGAACTCATCGGAGTTGGACTACTTCTCTTATGATTCGATGGATGACCCTGCGCAGAGGCACCTTATTTCATTTAGGAATTGATTGTTTTTGTAAAGAAGCCAACAAAGCCTAAGCTCAGTCCGGAGAATACCCGTCAGAGATCCGTGGTCAGACGAAGATCAACTAGCTTACTAAATGAAGAAAGAGATAGAAAGAAAGAACTCTTCCTTATATAAGAGTTTATCACAACAGGTTAAAGTGAAATAAAAAAGCTTGATTGCACTAAGGGTCGAAGAGTTGCTTACTTGTTAAAGTAAGGAGAGGAGGACTCCCTCGACCCGGTATGGTTAGGGAGTAAGGTAAGGTTTTCATCATCAACCAAGGGTGGAATCGGAAGAGCTTAGTTAGAAAGCCAGCAAGCATTCCTTTAGCCATGAATCCGATTCGGGGAGCATATAAATAGTTCCACGTAATGACATTTGAGAAATCCAGGGACAACTACTTGACTTCTATTTCTATTGGCTCTAAGCCTACCACCTAGTTACCGCTCCGGGGTCACTTCGCTCCCTAAGGCTCCCTACTGTGTGTTCTTCCAAGCAAGCAGAGAAGGCAAGGAAGGTTGTTAATGAAATCTGATCTTTTAGAAATGGATCCAGTCATCCGCTATCTTTCTAAACAGGAGACAGGAGCGGCCTATGTGACCGATGTTATCAACCACAACCATTGTAGCTAGAGATATGACTTTCGTAAGCTAAGTCTGGATGGCTGCCAAGTCTCAGATGCCATAGCCAAGACGTATCCTTCACACAAGCCTTTAAACACCATCCTATTTGAGAGAGTTTCAATGGCCTTTGGGATATAGAAAGTTATTCCTCTTCACAGTTGAAAAAGGAATTCATAGAGTACGAAGATGAATATGAAAGTGATCCCAATAGTAAAGACTAGTTACCGCCCCGTGGGTCCTTCAAAAAGACTTATTGCGATTCCGCGCATTGGGGCTGAATGAAAGTCTTTCCTTAGCCTTTCACACTAAGCTCTTCGATCCTGTTTATAGTTATCTTATTCCATCTATTCCTTCACACCCGGAATTCGTAGCAAGGACTTTGCCGGGTAACTTCACTTATTAAATCTCTTCATTGGTTATGTTATCTAATACCCCCAACAACCTAATAATAAAATGGAAATATGATGGCCTTCGAACGAAGTACAAAAGATTAGAATTAGAACAATTTTGAAAAGGGGGGCCTTTTAAGTATAAATGAATGTGACTGGAAAAAGGAAGGACCCTTTTTGATTCTAAATCCCTAAGAAATCCAAGAGAAGCGCACTTTTTCCCTCTTTCGCTTTCTTCCTGGAGTAGTTATTCCACTCGTGTCGGTCTCTCACTTGATGAGGATGTAAGAGCAGTTTATTCTTGACTTTTCTGTCTCTTTCGAAGTGGATCAAGTCAGAGAAGGTGCAAGCATTCCATTAGCCTATCGCGTAGTTGGAGAAGGGCAAAATCTCCTTTTGATCAAGGTGTGGAAGCATTACCCTAGCCGGCTTCCGGGATGGGGATAGAACTCAAACCCCCGCTGCTTATCCAATAGACCACTTAGAAGAATCGGAATCGAAGACTGACACATGAGGTGGAGGAAGAGGTTCTATTAGAAGACCCAACCTCAGCGAAGAATGCGTAATCGTGTGTACCGAAGTCAAAGACCACATCGCGGGCTCTCTTGACTTCCGCAAACTTCATATGCTCGTGTCGCGCCTCCCCTGTCTACCTCTCCTCATTATCTTCCTTAACAAGAAGGATTTTTGCTGTGCACTCTATCACGTAGTGCCCCATCTGCCCGCACCTAAGACACGCACCCCAGCTTCCACTTATTGTTCTTGGAAGAGCTCCCTGATGCTGCTTTTTGCCTTCCCCAACAATGAAATTTGGACGTAGAAGTGAACAAAAGTATATCCCTAGGATTAGGATGTACACTTTGTCCAGACAGGCTCAGCCTCTTCCTCCTCCTATACGTAAACGTCTTATCATACACCTTTTCATTAAGAAAATGTTGGAAGGGTTATGTTGATGCAGTAGCAAAGACTTCCTTATCCCATCATATTTAGAAATTTATACCCTTCATGCTCTGACTAAGATTATCGGCATCATAGTTTTTCATACCAAAAGCCTCCAGCTGATCACAAAGGTTCTTCACCTTAATACAGTAACAAGAATGAAACTACCCCGCTTCAGGCCATCTTGTTCAGTCTCCAGGCACTGACGCTTACTTGCGGTCGCATGTTCATTAACTTCCCTCAAAGTAAGCCATGCCTTTCTTGGGTCTGTAATGCCCCCAACATATATATGGGGGCGCATCTTATCAGCTACAGACACTGTGATCGCATGCATAGCCCCACCAGACCAAAAAAAGATGAAAATGGCTTCTTACTCGCCACATCCTCCGGTTTACCTTCAGCAATTATCCAACATTCCTGGCCCATCAAGAAGAACTTTACCTCTTCACTCCAATTTACATAATTTTCGCCATGTTGGAGTGAACGGCACACAATCGACAAGCCAGACATTATTTCCTAATGCAAAAAAAAAAAAAAGAATTTGACGATCTGATTCTGGAGGAGAGTCCACGGGATTTTCTCAATATCTTATTTCTAGAGGCACTGTTCATCAGAGATCTTTTGCGTATACTCCTTGAATAGCTAAGAGGAAAAATAGAGACTTATTGGAAACGATTAGAGCTATGATGTTTGGGATGAATGTACCTCATTTGGGCAGAAGCTGTGTTGACCACAACATACTTGAAAAATAGCATACCATAGTTATCTTTTATGGAAGCATCCCTGATTAGTTTCATTTAAAAGTATTTGGCTGCTGCTGTTCATATTCTATTTTTTTGAGTTTCTTTAAAGAAAAGAAAGGAAACTAACGAAAGAAAGAAACGAAGCGAGCAGCAGGAGAAGATCGGTAGTAGAAGGTAACGAACTAGAGACTGAGAAAGAGATCAGAAGAAAAACTCGGCAAGGAGCAGGTTGCTCCCAGGTGCTACACTAAAATAGGCTTGACCTGGGCCGCACGACTCTCTACCCGTGCGCGTGCCTATTTCGCTTTAGGAGGTATCAGAGCGGAGTTTTGTTTCCCTTTCGATTTCTGCTAATTCTCTTCTTGTTGTACCATGTCCAAGCTTGACGATAGCAGTGGAGTGCTGTCTGCGGCGGCTGTTGTTAAGGAAACACTCAAGGATCGAGTGACCCAACTTGATGGCAAGGTCGACCATTTGGACGGACAAGTGTAGACTATGGCGGAAAGGCAGGAGAATCAGGAATCGTTGGTCACCAGACGCTCGCTAATGAGTACCGCGTCTTCCCAGTGAAGGAGAGCCATCTTCACTTCATGGGGCCTCAACGATCCCGGTGGCGATGTCCAAAGCGTGACGGACCGGGTCAAATTGGGGAGCTTGCTGTGGAGATAGGTTTCCGGTTCGTGAACCGAATGTCTCACCTGGCGACTCCAGACGCATTTGAGCCCCGGAACCACAGCCATTCAACGGGATTCAAAATGCCAAGGCTCGAAGACCTCTGGGACATGGAACAGTACTTTAAGGCTGTTCGTGCCCCTTTTGACGACCAAGTCACAATGGCAATAATGTATCTCTCTGGGGATGCGAAGAATATTTGAAACGACTCTCGAACCATCACACGGATTCCGACCCAACTACCCATGATATGGTAAGAACAGAATGGAAGGGCAAAGATTCTATGCGCAGACGTGAAAGCTCTATCAATAGAAGCATTCTAGCCTATTTGATTTTTATAGAGGAACGATTCCCTCGTCTGAGAACCGCCATTTATTCATGTACTATTCCTCCCCACTAAAAAGAGCGATTGAGAATCTCGAGAACCTAAACAAAAATGCAGAAGTGAGCGTACCCCAAGGCTCTCCTCTCTCCCCCCTTTTTAGCTAACCACCATCAACCCCATTTTTCACCTTGAATTGGTCGTCAAAGCAAAAAATCTGATGAATAGAAGGAAAGGAGATCAGAAAGATACGCGAACGACGTATAGGTCGGATGTTTCCGTGAGCAGTAAGCAGCAGATCTCCCCTTATTTTGGGAAAGCTGGCGGCCGCGTGTGAATTCTTTCAAGGCAAGGGGCGGCCTGATTCGACATTGTTCTTTACTCTGATCCGGTCGAGGTGGTTTTCGTTTACCAGCACGTAGGTGGTCTAAATTCCTATGACCGAGTCGTTCTGGCCCCTGTGAACATCTTTTCTTAATGTATTAAAGAGGGCCTCTCTAACCGTGAAAAGTGGTGGGTGCCCACTAACGGCCATTCCTGGCTCGGCTCCGATAACGCAATTCCGAGAGGAGTCGGTAGTTGGGCACTGGATCCCTTCGGACCTGGAGAACGTGTGACGCTGGGTCGGAGTTTGGTGAACCAACTGGTCGCTCCTCTAGTTGAAGTATCGGGCCCCTTTTTCGTTGCCTAGGTTACACCTTCGGAATACCCCAGAAGGGAATTTTCTCTACTCCCCCAATCTTCACTTTACGCCACGCCGACTCCACTTTCGTCATAAGGCGTGGAATTAGACCAAGGGGAATCTCCATAGGAACTAGTCTCTTAGATTTCGCACATAGGAGATCGAGACACAGCCCCAGGGCTATGGGGAAAGATGTAGATCGATCGCCCTAGATAGACAACTACATAGAGGGTCTCTACAAGTCTATTATATTCTTTGATTTCGTTCCCCCCGTAAGATCAATATCACAACCAATAAGGTCTGCAAGTTTCACATCTAAGTAATACCCGATCCGATAGTTTACGATATAGATAGATATATATATTTCACAACAATATTCTAAGAAAAGATATTAATAGATATCGGTAGTTGTCCGGTCGTACCCAAACAATAATATTCCAGAGGAAAATGCACCTAAGATCAAATATTTCGAGCCGGCTTCCGTGGAAAATTCAGACTTTCTTTTTGATGCTGCAATCACATAAAAACATAAACTTTGAGGCTCAATAGCTAAATACATGGCAATTGAATCATAAGCCGAGATCATAAAGAGCATACTGCGAGTAGGAAGTGGAATTAATACAATGAATTCAAAAGCATCAAACCTCTCTTGTTCGGAAGAATCGAAACACATCGAAATGGTACCAGCCGTACTTAATAATAGAAGGATTTGGCAGAAATATGTAAAATTGTCCCTCCTAAAAAGATTATTCCAGAATAAATAGGCAATAGTTAGGAGAGGTGCGCCAGCGGCGAGCAGAAGCAAGGTTATTAGATACCTCAGGAAAGCCCGGCCAGAACCACACGTGCAAGTTTCCCTGCATGTGGCTCGTCCGTGATAACTTCTTCGGATTTGCGTGAACTAGCGGACCGATCACTAAGTGGGGATGCTCCCTCCAGCATGAGCGAACCCTTTCGGAACTGATGTTGAATGGGCGCCACTATCCCAGCCCGGATCCAGCCAGGTTCTATTGACCATGTCCTCTTCCCAACAGTTTGACCTTGTCTTGGGGCGTCTTTGGCTTTACGAGAGAAAGCTCGCCGGAGAAAAAAGTCTTTCTCTTCCCGTCCCGGGTCATACTCCGGTGCGTCCACAGAAGAGGAAATCGCAATGCATCTTGCTCAGCAGGCGTAGCTTGGAGTGAGAGTGTAGCGGGGGTAAGGTAAGGAAAGTGGCCGCCAGAGAGGAAGCCAAACCGGCCGCGTAAGCGCAGCTAAGCTAATATGCACCGGAGAAAGCCAGGTGCCGTAGGTAAGCTCTATTCGGTCCGGAGCATTGATTCCCCATAACGAATAGGCTAGCTCTATCTTTCAATTACCTATCCAGTGCTCGAGAAGGTCCCTCAGTTCCTCGGCCTCGAGGTGTATTTAGTTGTCTTACATGAGACTCGGGATATTCCCCACTACATGGCATGACACCTTTCGCTCATCCATTCCGCCCGCCCGTCCAGACGCGGTGCCTTTTCTCATTATCATCTACCGCCCTTTCTTTCCTCCCGGCTATTCACGCATGAAGATTGTCGTATGTATGCTCGACTTCGGTTGCCGGTGTATAGGTAGGAGTACATTATGGCAGGATCAGTCACCCGGGCAAACAACCCTCCTCCAAGAAGAATTGTGCTATGCCCCCCCGATCCCTATAGAGCGAAAGAGCTGCCTGGTGATCCCTAGGTTGCAGCACGTCCGGTCGTTAACTCCTCGCGCCGCTGCCGCCGTTTCTAGGACCGACCGACGCCTCACCTGCACAGGTACCTACGTAGTGTAGTGTCAGTCGCACATTCAACATAGCGTTCGGACTCATGTGCCTTCCAGAACCAGGGGTCTTCGAGCCTGCTGCGTACGATTAGCCAGCCTTGCGGCGGCAAAAGGATTAGACGTCCGCCCATGCTATGGTTCCCTGCGGTCCAAACCCGGTGCCGCATTAGGTTAGGGAGCTGGACGATAATAGCTCCTCCGCATCCCAAAGCGCGCTGCCCTCCTAGGCGCGCAACACTAAGTAATCCAAGCCAACCCACATTACTGACTAACGGCGGATAATCATATTTCTTAGAGGTACTAAATACAACTCCATGAATGAGCAAAATGAAGGTTGCATTAATGATAAAAATCTCTGGGGAAACCGCTAAAAAAAGATTGAACATGTGGGAGGATCCGAACGAATTCTGCTTTCATTTCCCCTGTATGGAGCACTGAGTGACTTACGGAATCTTAAATCTCTTTCCACTGTCCTAGGGAATTCCACACCGGGCTCAATAAAGAATTGAAAAAGGGGATCCTAAACAAAAAAGGAGTCAATGACCCCTTTTTAGAGCGTATAAGGGGAGGTCGAATTCCAAACCCTTTTTCTCGAGTATACCCATTACAAAAAAATGGACGTCACTTTGGGACACATGCGGATAGCCGCCCCGCGTGGCTAAAAGTAAGCCAAAAGAGCTAAAACTCTTTATTTTTGAGTTCCACTGAGAAAGTGGAGTCTTATAAAGCCACTCTACGAGGGAACCCGGGTCGAGTCTTTGCGAGTTCATCCCAAACAAAGCGAACCCCTTCCGGTCGGGAAGATGCAGATAAAAGGCCAATAGCCTGATGTCAGCTTCTACGGCATAAGCTTTAAAGAAGAGAGCTATCAACGCTCATAATCAATTTAATAATAAAAGAAAAATGGGAACAGTAATTTCCATCTTTTTCGTCCAAATCCAGAAAAATCCGTCAATAAATGATGAACTCCATTAGAAATATGGTAGGACAGGGCTAAGGCAGTAATCTCGACGGAGATTAGGATGAGCTTTGAAACATAAAAGAAAAATTGGTAGACACTCTCATAGGTGAAGCAAATCAAACCTATTTTCAGACAAAGAAGATCAAAAAAGAAAACGATAGTGGCTAGGAAAGCTCCGGAGATTCTATGGGAAATTGGAAACGTCGAAGTAAGCTGTGGCTTATAAATAGGAAGATGAGGAGATAACGGTCGAAGGATATTCATATTAGGTTGGATTTTTTTTTGTTCTATCGCTCTGCTCCCCCCAAAAAATGAAGGGAGACTTCTCGAGAACTAAACGAAGAGCTTTGGTTGGTTGTTGACCAAGAGAAAGCATGGGAGAAAGATGCACAAACGAAACTGGAAAGAACGAATTTCTCAGGAGCAATATCAACTACCTAGACCGACCTGCTATAATATAAACACCTAGCGAAGAGATTGTACTGAATGACTTGATCGATCGTACTAGATAGATAGTCTCAGATAGACCATAACCTTTCATACGCAACTGGCATACCGTCGAATCGACTCTACTTTACGATACCATCTTTCTTCTCTTATGAAATTTCTAGTTTGTGATCGAGAGCGGTCACTTTTCCCCTATATAGATAGGTTGCAGCTAGAGTCAGAACTGAAACTGGACTAATTGCGTAATGCCCACGGAGCGGTAGCGAAGGAGACAGCAAATGGATGGAAATCCTCCACTTTATGGCTGCCGCTTCTAGCTCTGGCACTCTGAATATCGGGTATGATTCTGACTTTCTTGCCCTGCCACTCTCACCTCTTCCGAAAAGACAAGCTTACCTCGATCTGTCATTACATATGATATATCGAGAGTTCAGGACCATAACGTAATTCATTTAGAGAATGCCGATGAGTAAAGTAGATCTAGTTCCGAGATCTGGAAAGCGGTGAATACAGTTAGTGAAGCTAGACCGGAAAGTGGAGTATCTCTGGAAAAGAGGTAGGCCTTAAGTTCTAGCTTAGATAGCTTAGACTGAAGAGTTGTAGCTTTGCTTTCTGAAAGAGTCATTTTCTCGTTATTAGAGAGAAGCAGAAGCCTTAGAAGGGAGCATGCTGGGTTGGTATTACTAATATCTTAGATATAAAGTTCAAATAGAACTGCCAAGAAGTGGATTTCCCGCAAGGAGAGAGAAAGTAAGTAGGGAAAGCTATCTACCTTATTTTGTGAGTAGTGGACTAATCTTTCTCGGCCTCCGGAGCATCGTACTAGTTATAAATAAAGGACGAAAGCACTTTCACTACCTCGAAGGATAAAAGATCGGAACCAGACTCTCTAAGTAAGAAGGGTCTCCTACCGATAAACTCCAGTCGTCCCCTCTCCCACATCAACCCTCTACAGTAGCAGAGTCCCGCCAGTTCACTTCCTTGAATTCTTAGTCGAGTAAGCCCCAATCAATTGTGTACGCGCACGCCTTCTTTGCTTTTATTCCCTTCCGCTTGGATCGCGAACAGCCGATCTTGGCTGGCTGGCCAGTACGGAATTGTTACTTGGGGCCGTTTCCCATACGTGCTTGTTCATGTAGTTTTGTTTTCACGAACAGAAATACGATTGATTGAAGCAGGCAACGAAGGGGACGAAGTAGCAGCAGCTTTATACGATATTGGGCAGATTGCCAAGACCCCTTATTATAACGTAGTTGAGGATTCGACCTGAGAGACTTCCTTCACCCAATCCGCTTCGATGATCTACTCCCATTTATCTACGACAAACCTTATCAGTACTTTCAACCCTGGGATCCCAACAACCATCGATGAGCTATCGAGCTATGAACAGCCAAAAGGACAAGCAGCCCTTTGAGGCATTTCCCCTGGGGTCGTAGAAAGAGAAAGCATAGCTACCACTGACTCTGCCGTGGAATCAAAGACTGACTCACCACTTCGAATTGAGGTTTTACTTAACTGAAAGGTGCTTCCTCAACCAGATAATTAGGACCTACCAATTGTCAGGAATGGGGATCAACCCAATATCCATTTACCGGATAGTCTTTCTTAGCAGCTAGTAATCTACGATCCTACACTTGAAGCTTTCAGAGAGTCCTACTGTCGGCGAATCTTCTATCTAAGACCTCCTCAATGAGAGGATGCCTGAAAGCTGCTGTACCAATAAGTGAAAGAGCGGAACCAAGAAAGCAAGCCTTTGAATCTCAACCCCACCCGAGGCATTTGATCGAATAGCTGAACTAGAGTTAGGAACGAAGGAAGAGAAAACTGACCCCAACCCGAGAGAGCTAGGGAAAGAAATTCGAATTGGCTCTGCATCCTCTGGAACTAAAGAAGTTGCGAGGTCTTGATTTCTCATATAGAATCTGCATATGAAATGTGAACCGGGGCTACCCTAGGATCGTGATTTGATCATCATTAGGTGGTGAGAAAGCACTCTTTCAAATGCGCAAGTAGGAAAGTTATCAAGCGCAGGCATAGTCTCATTAAAGCTAAGCGCATGCCATTCCAGTCTCTCCCTCTCTCTTTAAAGCTTCGAAGGACTTCCAGCATTGATCGATCGAATTTACCTTCAGACAATGGGCTAGGGGGTCTCCTCCGCTTGCTTTTCTTCCAAAGCTTTTCTTTCTTAAAAGAAATCTTCTTCTCTATTCTATTACCGGGTGAGAAGGACTCATTTCCAAAGCGTCAAGTCCTAGACTAGAAGATTGGCTTGGTCTAAAGTAGCTCCTTATTCTCGGTCTTCTCGAAAGGTAGTTTAGTGTGTAGGCAACTCACTTAATCAATAGGAATTCTATTGCCCTATCAGAATCAGTATCGGTTCCTTACCAGGAGGAGGCTTTTTTCTTCGCTTGCTTGCTGGCAAGCTCTATACCCGAACATCTTATTACTTTGACTCTAAAGTCAATTTCTTCTATAGCTTTCAGAGAGTCTTTCTTTTCTGGCTAGGAAGCAGATGAAGTTTTGAATCCTTTTGCTGGCTAGTGCGAGTTGCTCGTAGTCAAGGGGCTTCAATCTAGACTTTAATAAAGCAGTTTAAGTAAGAAAAGGAAAGAAAGCCTGCTAGCCCGGGAAGTGGTAAACCCGAAACGAGATCGGAGTAGGAAGACCATGAGCGGTGTTGTTCTTTTCCCAAGCCGTCGAAGAAAGGCCTAGCCGAAGGAGAGGTACTTATGGCAGAACGGGCCGATCAAAGAAGCATGCATTTACATTACAGACAGGAATGCCATAACCTGCTCGAATAGGCCAATAAAGAAAGATATCGAATTCCCAGCTGTGAAAGGAGTTGGTAGAGAATGACTAGAGGTATCCAATCGACTGAAACCGGCTCCGATCTTTTCTTCTTAAGAAAAGGATGTCGGGCGAATGAGGAGATAGGGGCAGGCAAATCAAGAGCTTTCATTGTTGGCAAAGCAAAATATCTCCAGAATTCTCTGGAAAACTCTTATTCATTGAGGGAATAGCCCGTTTCCTGAAATATTTCCTTTGAGCAAGTCTCCCGGCGAAAAAGGAAAACAATCGAAGGAAAGGGTAAAACATATTCTATTTTCCGATAGGGATTTGGGATAGACTCAGACGCTAGCAGTTCCTTGTGAGATCAAGCAAGTCGAAAAAAGAATAAGAAAAAAAATCAGGTTCACAGTTGAAGTATGCCCTCAAGATGCATCCACTGAGACTATGATTGTCGGAGAGGGATTTGTGCAAAGCATTGATTGTGTTCAATCAGCCACTCTCCTTTCTTTGACGGTCGGTGGGGGCAAGCTACTGGCACACGGCGGCAATCTATTTCCGAGCCTCATTCCGTACCGTACATAGGATTCTATGAGAGCTTTCTGATGCTATCTTACGCACACTTTTCTTTCTCAATATATCAACCTTAGTGTCGATATACACATCTCCTTTTTCCTAGCTACTCTTTTCTTTGAGTGAGAGTCGGGTGTTTAGCTGGCTTTATGAACCTTTCGATGGATCCAATCGATTTTTCTTTAATGTTAAGTCGAAGTCTATTTCTCGCCCGCTCTGGAGTCAACTTCACTCAGTTTTTTAGTTGTCAAATAAATCCGAGTTTCTTTCAAAGCTTCGGAGTCTGCCAGGCACAATTGACATTGCCTCTCCCATCGGGTCTCGCCATCCACCGCGCCTGACACTCCAAGCAGCACGCACTGCATTCGGTCCTATGGAAAGGAGTTGTTGGACACACCCTCGGGCTCCTCTTTATTCTTGAGAAGGGAGAAAGAAATTCCTTTCCATTCCCATATACGAACGAGCTTCATGAATCGAATCCACGGAATCTAGTGAACGAGACTGAATCAAGAGTTTAGAAAAGGTTCATCATTTGGAAAACTTCCTCTTTCGTCCACTCCAAAAGTGGAAGCGAGAAGCAGATTTTTTGCTAAAAAGAGCCGTACCTAGCTAAGGAAAGAAGCTATCTATATTCTCCGGACAGAGAGAGAAGACAAGGCTCTTGCAGTGGGGAGCCTACCTCCGAAACCCAGAGGTCAAGAGAGGCCTATCCTATACCCTAAGTGCGATGAACGCAGCTAAAGCTGGAGTGCAAGTCCAACGAATCCGAAAAAGGAAACTCTGAGTAGGGCGAGCGAAGGCTTTTCTAATCTTTAACTGGTTGGGCTTCACTAGTTAGATCCCTATCCCTGGTATGAGGGAGCGGTAGCTCAGGACTTCCCTTTCAAGCTTTCAGGATTTGATGCTCTTTTGAGACAGCTTTCAATAGAACATAGAGCTCTGCCCTTCTGGCTGTCCTAACGAGTTCACAGCCTTAATCCCTTAAACGGAACAGTTAATCGTAGAGCAGGAGGAATTCTTGCTTTCTTTCTGTCCGCTAGTCAGGAATGGAATCGGACGCTACGAATACGAATTATTGAATGGGGGGAATTTTCGAATAATTATTAGACAAATAGGGCACTAGAACGCTATTCTTCCTCCTTCCCCGCCTAGCCCATCATCCCTAACGAACGGCAAGAGCAGATCCTTTTCTCGAGCAAAGCCAGACGGAACAGAGGCTAAGCAAGCTGAGGCATGAAGTTCACCGCTGACAGTTCAAGTAGTAGTGTTCCACTGTTCGATAGTGAAGCGATCTCGTACTAAACGAAACGACTTTCACTTTCCATAACCAAAATGAAAGAAAGGAATAGGTGAGCTTGCAGAAATCGAGGCGCCAGGATCAGACGAGAGAGATAGATATGAGTTTTCGTCAGCTGATTAGATCCTATTGGGAACGGGACCAGCAGGGGGATAGCTTTGATCGAAGAGTTGGGCTTTTCTGCCTTATCGGTAGAGCTACGGTCGGGACTATGAATGGGAGTTATTTTAACGCCGCACCAACCGAACTCAAAGCTCATGCTCAGCCCCAGCTGTTTATTCCATGCGATAACATCGCGGAGCATGAGATGCTGACTTCGAGTGGTGGTAACGACGTAGCATACTGTAAACAAAAGACTGCACGCGAAAAAGAGTTGGAGTGCGCGTTCGGATATAATAAGTTTGATTAATTCAGTCATTCCTCCGGTCTGTCTGTAGGAAATTCCCTCAATACAGCTTAACTCCGTCAAGCCTGTACGAGTAGTGAAGAAATATAGAGAGGCCGGTTGTTTCCTTGGATTCGTAAAGGCCCTGGTTATCTCTGTTCGGGTCGTACGCTCTCTTTCTGGGCTAATCTGATCTTCGCCTGTATCTGTCTTCGAGTGAATCGGCAGCTCTGCCAATGGACTGGTCTTTCTTTCTCGTCGTGGAGAAGGGCCTGTTCGTCTGTCCTTGTTCTTTCTGTCTGTGCTATAGGGAGTGTCCCTAGGCTACGGGTAAAGGAGTCCAACAAGCGGCATCTCCTTTCTGTCCATCAGCATCGGGTTCCCTATCTGTGACAGAGCGAATGGACTAGCCTATATAATATAGTAGAGTACTGGAATGAATCCCCTTTCTCAAGGGCTTTGCTGGCTTCTTCCTGCATCAAGGGGAGAGACTGCCTGCTTCTTGGGTAAGTAGGAGTAAGAAAGGCGAAAGCAACTATAGGTGAGCTATAAGGCCCGAACCGAATGGCGCTCTTTCCCCGTATCGTATGGAGGTAGCTCTTATCTTATCTTCCCCCTAACTATAGTATTAGTTGGATTTGATCTCCTCTTTCTCTATCGTTGGAACACCCATATGTGTATTTGTGCTAATCCGTTGTGCTCTTGGTTTTGGTCTTCTTCTCCCTCCCTTAGGAGCACACATACTCCATAGAAGAAGGAGTCCCCCTCAGGCGTGCATTGATCTGTCGACCTAATCCCTCAGCGTCGGTGTATGTCCCAGGGTTTGTTCTGTAAGTAATGCCAAATGGTTTGTGTGCTTGTTGGTCTCTCTATCATGGACTGGCGGTTTAGTGTTAAGGTCCTTATTATTAGTATTCTCTCCGCCTCTCGCTATCTGCTCTAATGGCTATCCCATTCCTCCCCGGAGTTACTGGGACCTGCCCTCCATCCTTATCCTTTGCTTTGTTAGGAGAAAAGTAGCATAGCATTACTCATGCTTATAGGCCCAGTCATATCTATCTGCCTGCTTGTTGTGACGAGTATAAAAAAAAGACTTGAAAGTGTCAACGAGGGACCATAGGATAAGGTTTTTTTACACCCTTCATTCCTAGACAGGGGATATCGGACATTTGCTAGAGAGGCTGACACCGTATTTAGGTCATAGATTCAAAAAACAATCTATAAGCAGGCAGAAGTTACAACATAAATTTACAACAACAATTGCCACATAGTGGGGAAGAGGCGCTTCATGGAGCAGTAAGACCCTTTCAACAAAGATGAGTTGAGACCACTAAAGTAAAGGCTGATAGCTAATGCTTCCTAGACACAAGGCAAGGATCATGTAAAAAGCTTCAGGATAACAGCGATGAAAGCGAGCGAAAAAGTTCCAGACGATCATTGCATAGGAGCGAGGGAATGAGCAGCTCTATTGCGCCTAACTGAGGCTAAGTGTTCTCCTGGTAGGGTAGACGCTCTGGCTTCCGAAAGGGCAGCTTTGCTGGTTGAGTGAGAGGCTGAAAAAGATTTTCGAACTCTTCCTTTACTACGATAGATGACCCACTTGACCCACTACTAGGGGAGAGTGTTATCCTTCCACCATAGGATCAGGGAGCCCATTCCTCACTACTCTTGCTTCCCCTCAAACCAGTGCGCTAATCATACCCTTACTCTAGGCTCTCTCTCTTAATATTCGCATAGTGTCCATTTCATGTAGAGTGTAGGTGTATAGTGCTCCTTGTAATACATGCGCTCGTAACAAGTAAGATGCTCAAAAAGGCTTTATAGCTACATTTATTTTAGTAATACCTCTAGTTCAAGAGCTTTAGGCCAGATACTAGCTTTGCTCTAGTAATGCTTTGAATTTCCTTCGAGTTCTAGCCTTTGAATCATAAATTCCTCGCACGCTTGGTTGCAAAGGGCTATAGTCAGAGAGAGGGTGTGGACTTCTTAGAAGTATTCTCCCCTGTTGTGAAAGACAACTCTATTCGCGTCTTGCTTGCCATGGTTGCACTCTTTCGATCGGCGATTGTGAAAAAGAGACATTGATAAGATATATCCTTCCTAACATTCTTCTATGGCTATTTCCGATCGGATCTTGCCAAGAATACGCTGTTGTTTCAATGTCATTATCTTCCCTTCCTCCAAGACAAAGGAGTAGCGGGGAAACTGACTAACTAGAGTCTATAGCTCCTCTAGGGCCCAATAGACTGAATTAGTCCTTCTACCCTGCCAAGGCGCGAAGCGCTAGTTGAGCTAGGAGTTTCAAGCGCTAAGTCCTTTCCTTCGGGAAGTCATTCCAGGCAAGAAAGCCAGGAGGAAAGCAAGTCAATCAAAGGGTAGCAAGCCAGTTCCCGGACATCGGTCCTATTCCTGTCTCCTTTCTTCAGAAAGCCCTTCTCTTTCTTTGGGAATGAATCGGATATTTCCGGGTATGAACTCCTAAATCATTTGGTTGTTCGACTTGCCTTCCTCAGGATTAGCCTTCTTGGATGAATGCCGGGGAGTGTGAAGGGGGACAGGAAGCAACAAGATAGGATACATCGGTGTAAATGATTTCTATATGAACAATTCTTTATATAATTCTAATGATCAATCTTCGACGGTTCCATTTCCAGAGTAATTGAAGCGCACAATTGGGTTCACCCTGACATCCGTAGATGCCAACCGGAGTGAACCTGCAGAGAGTGGCCCAGTAATCTTCTCCATCAGGGTAGCCGCAGTGAGATAGAGTGGTGAAGCTAGGTTCCGAATGAAAACAGAGCGAGCAGTGGAGGCAAAAGGTATGACATTGGAAGCTGCTTCATTGCCGATTGCTTCGATCCAGAATAAGGCGAAGAAGAGGCTAAAAGAATTCTTTCAACACTTGCATAGACAGCCACTTGTTTATTCACAGGATTTTCATAATTGAGCAGATCGGCTGCACTATGCCTCCTCCCCGAACCATCAAAAGTAGAGCCACCAATCTTAGTGCCTACCAAACTAAACCCGTTATAGGGATCAACACCAGCCTCCAACAAACCATCCCTAACCGATGATTGCCAGTTCCTAAGCTCCGGCCTAAACACAACTGCCTTCTCAACCCACTCGTATGACTTGTTCACAACTCTCAGATCCCAATTGACACCCAATTTCTGATAGAATTCCTGGTCTGCTCTGCTGTAAAAACCGGCATTTATGGTACTGTTGTCACCAGTCCTCTGACCTTGGGAAGGCCACCTCCTACAATAGGTCATTGAAGGCGAAAATCCGACGGATCAACCGTCATTTTCTTAAAGAAATAAAGCTTCTGTCCCGTAACGGTTGATATCAATCTTTCTTCGATGCGAAGAATAGAACTAGTTGGGAAGGTTCAATCAGATACTACACGGAACAAAAACAATATATCAATTCTCTTTAGGTGTTGAATATTGATTAGCTTCGACTCAAGGCAGGCAGGCATAACACGAACCCCTGCTTTGGCTCGCTGTTCATGCTGTACCCGATGTCCTATCCGAAAGACCTTCCATTGCACATTCAGCTGACTCAAGATCTTTTCGCTTTACGCCCTTTACAATAAAGACCTTTCCTTCTCGGGATACCATATCCTACCCTACCCTCACCCCCGTTCCTGACCCGAGGTCCCTACCAAAAAGGGGTATTTTGTCAATACCCGATATTGGAGCTTGCTTGCCTGCTTCTATCAATTTCATTGACCCTATACCTGTCGTACGAGTTACTTCGCTCCTCTCTACTCGCTACGTGTCTTCAGTACCCTATCGGTTGAGCTACCTTGCTACCTACACAACAGAGTTGACTGAGTTGGAGATAGAGAGAGCGGGAAATCGATCAATCATTTAGGAAGTAGAGTTTCGACGCTCCTATCTACCTATAGAAAAGTCAACTAGACCGCCTAGCCCCCCTCGTTATCAATTGAGCTACTTCCGTTAGTCGAGCATCTTCAAACCGTCGAGCTCAATTACATCGAGCCTGGACGATACATTAATATTTATATAATAATGTGGGAAAATCCATAGATGAAGAATTCACTAGGAGGAAACCTTTTTTTTTACCATATAGACCATGCTTTAGCACGCGGGTGACCAGTCCAGATCATCTTTTCCTATGAAAGCATGAGAGTGAAACGATACTTCGATGCCGATCGATAACCCTTATTATCACCCAGTCTCAGAAGTTAGAGTTTCTGTCGAAGCCTGAAATGAGTAATCCAGAACCTCTATCCGTCTATCTATGGAGGATTCCCCGAATACCTGATCTGCTAGCACTGTGAATTACCTTATACCTACGCAGCAGGAAGGATATGGAGCACCTACTTCTACTGGTCGTCTGCTCTCTCGAGGTCGTCCTTCTCTAGGTACAAAAAGGACATTACGGGATATCTCCAAAATTCGATGTACTTCTTCAAGTGTAGGACACATCTCATGTTTGCCGAATCTAAAAACCATCGCCTTTGCATCCCAACACTTCACTGCGGCTATGATCAGATCCCAGTGTTGGTTCACTTTTGACTTTATCCTCCACCAAATCTTCTGATCTCCTCTTCTCAATGATGTTAAGCAGCTCCTGATCGCAGCAATCATGCCTTCGAAGCTTTTTTCATTCGGAAAACTTGGGGATAGACGATGGACCCGCTATTCTACATGATGTAGTATTTTGAAAGAAAATTCCATCAAAAGAGTGGACATTTCTGACATCTCTTGACACCCTTGCTTTTAATAGGGGGCCTTGCCTCATGATTTTCTTGGCAAGCATTTGGCTGTTGACGTGTGTCCTCCGCACCCATTTGAATGAGCTTGTTCAAACAATGTGCGCTCCTTCTTCCTATGTTGGAAGGAAGGGCGAGTACCTCTTGAAGAACCTTTTGGTTGGGACACCTCCCAAGATCACAAATCGTCGGGCAAGTGCCCTCCGGGCTTTCCTCTGACCACGAGTGGCATACTCTGGTATGAACCCGTCCTTGAGGTAATTGTAGAAATCAGAATATCATGGTTCCCGTCGTCCTCGTAATCTTCCTCGTCTTGACTGGTGATAGTTCATCATCTTCCAACTCTCAATACAAAAGTCTTCATACAAGAAGATGAATGAATCCCGTTCACTCCACTTTCAGATAGTTCTTTCTTTTTTCAGTAAACTGAATGAGTATCTCCTAGAGTTTTGAAACTGGATCTCGGAACTAAGGAAAGCAACTATTACAAAAGGCTAAAGAGGCGGAACCCATTGTAGCAGAATAAGCTGCCATTGATTTTGCACCTTCAAGACGTGAAGAAAGACCTGAACTCATATGAGTGGAAGTACTTCCAGAGCTTGACTAAGGACAGCTTACCGATATTCAAAAAGGGTCGGCCTTCTCCTACATAAGCCCATTCCCTAAACGGAATAGACAGAGACGACAGAAGTCGACCGATGGAAGTCGAAACTGTCACATTATGACAGCCCAAAAACACGGTATAGATGACATTGGATTCATTCATTCCTATATCTTTCAATCGGTCTCAAGTCTGAGGTCATAGCATCCTTGCTTGAAAGAGTTCCTCTGGCCCTGGTCTAGTAGCTCGGGTCGGCGTGCCCTTGATTCTATTCTTTCTTGTCTACGAAGCCGGGTCCTTGAAAGACTTCTTCCCGGACATCGGTCTTCAATCGCTTGTTCAATAACTCTGCCTGTAACGGTCAAGGCTTGGCTAGCGAAGTGAATCAATTGAAGTCTTTTTAGTAAATGAAAACTATAGTGTTATGGGCCCCTTGAGTGATTCTTATCTCAAAATAGTCAAAGCGTGAAAATCAAAGGGGAGCACGTTTCCACTTTTTTCTAAAGAAAGAGGGCTAGCCTAACATGCTGAAATCAGCTTGTTTTAGGTCATAAAGGGAATAATCTTTCTTTTAGTCATAGCTGTAGTAGCTTTACTAGTAGGAGGAGTAGGAGCTAGCCTTTGTAGGGGCGGAATCGAAGCTGGGGGCTCCAATGAGCCTGATCAAGAGGAGGCTAGAAATGTTGGGATACCTTATGAGTACATGGGCAAGAAGCAAGTTTGTTTGCAAGCAGATTCTGACAATCCAGTCTATGAGAAGTCGGGATCGGCTTTCTCAATTCAACTAGCGGAGTGAGTGATGGAGCGACCCAAAACAAAGGAAGAGGGAATTTAGAGAGGGCCGATGAGAAATCGTCTGTTGCCGAGATCCAGTGAGGCTGAACCACAGAAGCGGGAGGAGTATTATGTTGACGAGAGAAAAGGCGCCTTCTCAGGGCGGGGAGACGAGCTATTTGACGGACAAAAAAAAGAATATAGAGAGTGATAAGCAAGCAGAGCCAACGGAGCCAAAATAGGGTTCTACCAGAGCGGAGCGAGGTGTATTCGAGTAAGAGTGCTAGATCCGCGAAAGGCAGGTAAGAGATTCATTTAGCAAAAAGAGGGCAAAGCAAACAAAACAGAGAGAAGTTTTTCCTTGAAACACGAGGCTTAGTACTTAGGATGAGGCAAGTCCAGCTGCTGAGAAAGAAGCAGCACAAGAGCATAGATAAACTCAGCTTCCAGAGTCAATCCTAGTCCGTATTTCCCAGCGATAGAATGGGAGAGTTTATTACTTTGTTGTGTATTCCGGAATGGACACATTGAAAACCATTCGACCTCATCGGGCACTCAACAGCTTCCTAAAGTGCACTCGCTCATTAGTCGTAAGACTAAAGCACTCCTCTATCCATCTATCAAGAGGGCCCTGGAGAGTAAGCCACCCTACTCCACTTACTCCCATTACCTCAGTTCCATTCTTGGATACCTACATACCAACCTGGGGGCCCTTTGGAGATAGGCCTTACGCTGCTAGGCCAGCTGTAGCTATATCTGATCCGTACTTCCTTGCCCGAGTGGAGCTCTTTTTGTTTTGGGGTGGACTACACGAGTCTTATGAAAGAGAGCCGAGGACTATATAATAGCAAAGGCTTTCTGCACCTGGATTCATACCACAGGGGGAGAAAAGGAAAGTATGTCGATTGAAGAAGGCTATATATGGATTGAAGCAGTCCATTGACTAAGAGGGAGGCCTGCTTCAAAAAGTTTAGCAGTGCTGTACAAGAGTTTGGTTTTCAGAGAAGTCATGCAGATCATTCTCTATTTGTCAGGAAGAGAAAGGAGGGGACTACAGTTCTAGTGGTGTATGTTGATGACATTGTCCTTACGGGGGATGATGTCGAGGCAATAAAAAAGTGGAAGGCACATTGTTGTAAGGCGTTTGAGATCAAGGATCTGGGAACTCTGAAGTACTTCCTAGGAATAGAAGTTGCCCACCCAAAAAGGGGATCTATCTTTCCCAGAGGAAGTATGCTGTTGATCTTTTGAAGGAGACTTGTTTTTGGGGAGCCAAGCCTGCTGATACCCCGAAGGAAGAAAATCATTGTCTTTGTTCCGATCAGGGAGAGTTCCTAAATGATCCCGGTATGTATAGAAGACTTGTGGGTAGACTTATCTACTTGACTATCACCAGACCGGATCTTGCATATGCGGTTGGTGTCTTTAGTCAATTTATGCACTCTCCACCTATCCCTAATCTCGAAGCTGTACACAGAATTCTGCGGTATCTTAAGTCGTCTCCTGGGGAAGGTATTGGATATGCCTCTAATAGACATCTTCTTGTTTCTGCCTATGAAGATGCGGATTGGGCCGGCTCACCGACGGATAGGAGGTCTACGACTGGATACTGCACATTTTTAGGTGGAAATCTTGTGACGTGTAAGAGTAAGAAGCAAACAGTTGTCGCACGGTCGAGTGCAGAAGCAGAGTATAGAGCAATGGCTCACACTGCTTGTGAGCTTATTTGGCTGAAAACCTTACTAAGTGAGCTTGGAGTTGAGGTGGTCTCATCCTAAGAGAATGTTCTGTAATAATCAAGCAGCAACTCACATTGCCTCTAATCCGGTTTTCCATGAGCGAACAAAGTCGCCTTACCTTAAACTTAGAGAAGGGTATTTTGTTCGTGAAAAGATAGCCATGAAAGAAATTTATACTCCATATGTGAAGTCTGAAGACCAGTTGGCTGACATCTTTACTAAAGCTATTGGGACACATTGCATCCAAGCATGATATATATCTATGCGGAAGCTTGAGGGGGAGTTGAGAGAGCGTTATCTTTTACTTTGTTTTGAGGGTAGATTAGACAATGCACTCGCGTCTATACAATATGATGTTATTCCTCCTATCCTAATCTTACATTACACCACTTCTACTTCTGTTTTCCTTCCGGAAGAAAAACCTAGCTTTCATCTTCTGGTCCAAAGGTAGGAGCTTTCCAGAGAGTTACTTACTCACAAAAGAATGCTACTAAAGAGAAGGGGGATCTATTTCTAGAGGAAGAAGGGAATCAAGCCTGATAGCGCCAGCCGTTAACTGTTTACCTTCCTTTTAGCCTACCTGGAACTCCTGAATTCACTCTTTAACTAGAGGAAGCGCCTAAAAGAAAGCCTTTTTTGGGGGTCCAAGGGTGCCACCCCCTACTACCTAATTCCTGTCTCCGGAACTACGGAGATAGGTGACGCGATGGCCCTCCACCTCGTTGGGAAAAGTGAAAGGAAATAAGAAGCCCTAAATGACAACTAGCAGCTTATCAACCACCGAACACAGACTCATGTTGGCGATGCCATAGTCAAGTAAGAGGACGACCCATTCACCTCAAAAGAAAAATATCGCCCCCCAAGTAAGCCAAACGATTGACGTCAAAGAAAAGGATCCCCCACATCTTGTTACTCTTTAGAGAAAAAACATGTGACTGGGCATTTTTTGAATCAATCGGCCACAGAAATGAGGTTCAAATGTCTTTGTGCGTAGTTTGTTCATAGGCGATCTAGTTGGTGCTTAGTCTGTCGACTCTATCCCCCAAAAAGAATCGATAAAAAGTCAGTCTTTCTCGTGTGAATGACTAGTTAGGGCCGGTGTCACATGGAAAAGGAAGAGGAAAGATGAATCTGTTGAAGTGAATGGTCCTTGCCCGGATGCTACCTCCATGCAAGGAATTTGGTAAACTAGTGTATCAAGATTTCCTTCTTCTCGCCCTCTGATACGTCCACCTACGACCACTTGCTCGATTCCCATCAGGAGTCATTGCCCGCCTACCTATCTGACTGTCTTACTTAAGCGCCCTTGGTTCCAGGAGGTGAGGAATTGCTTTTTCTCTCCTGATTGGGCTCTTCCTCATCAATCTTCTGCAGCTTCTCTTTCTGCCTGGTCTACGATCAACACTTTTTGCTTCTGGTCTGATCTTCATCAGCAGCGGCTTTGGCAGTCGTTCCTGAGTTGCCCATTGGGCAATCCCCTTGAATAAAACCCTAAATGATGATTGAGCTTTAGAGTGAACCCTTTAATCTGAATTCCCTAAAAGATGGTTTCCAAGATGGAGACTGGACTGGTCTCCTCTCCAAGGTTTGAGATCGCTAAATAGCTAAGTGGGCTAGTCCATGAGAAGTAGGCGATGATCCCTCAAATGGTTCTTATTTCCCCTCGACTTTGGTCAGAAGTTTGCTTCACTCATTGTTATTAGTCTTTATTGTGAATGCTAACTTTCCCATCCAATTGGGTTAGTGTTCGGAAAGTGTTCACTTGACCGCCTTGTCCGCTTACTGTATCGCTTTCACGCTACTGGGCATGCTCTCAATCATTTGCATTGATTGGCACCTTTAGTCTGGCATGATAGTTCTGTGTACCAACCTTGCTACGTAAGAGAGAGACCGACATGCAAGCGATTACAGCTAGCCTCCTTATCTGCCTTACCAGTAGAGCTAGGGAGGAAGCCACTGATAGCTCTGACCCCTTTCGGATTGGCTCCCCGATCGGATAGGAACTATGCTTTGGTCTGTAGGCACCTCGGCCGTCGTTACGCGGGAAGCTTCATGCTCTTCCTCCGAAAGTACGGAGACGGTAAACTGGGCTCCATGCACCTGGCTTTGACGTCTATTGAACATCAGATGTCAATTCCTGTGTTCAATACCGATTCTACGTTTAAGTCTCTGCTGAGCTGACCTCTTTTGCTCCGCAATTTAGGCTAAGCATGTCCCCTACCCGTGTCAGTGTAGCAGCTGGCGTCAAATGAATGATGGTCATCTCTGCAGGAGCCGGAGATGTGGGTACCAAACGGGCTAGCCACTCGTTCCCCCCGCTTTAGCTTAGTGTTCGGTTCTTGCGACTGTGAGCTCTGAGCATGCATGATCTGACGTTCGAAAGAGGATCCGCTGCATGAAGGGTCGCTGCTACGTCTCGCGGAACATATGTCTCACCCGGACTCCCGAAACTTCCCCCAACATCCCATAGTCTTACTATGATGGAAGAGAATAAAAAGTTGGGCCGCATGTTGAGCAATCTATGCGTTTACTCACTACATCCCAGGCTGGTAGTCCCTGTACTTTCACCTGACCGCTTTGCTCTGTCTCCTTCCTTCTCTTGGCACCGATTCTATCAATCACTCTCTTGCTGCCACCTTTCATTGGCCTCTGCATCAGTTGGATATTAAGAATGCATTCTGACATGGCGACCTGAAGGAGGGAGTCTACATGGAGCAACCACCTGGCTTTCTTGCTCAGGGGGAGTCTGGACTCGTTTTTCGTCTGAAGAAAGATTGATATGGTTTGAAGCAATCTCCTCGGGCATGGTTTGGTAGATTCAGTGAGGTGATTATTGATTTTGGTCTTCGTAGATGTGGAGTTGACCACTCTGTTTTCTATCGCCATTCTACAGCTGGTCAAAGATTTTGGATTGTGTATGTGGATGACATTGTAATCACAGGAGATGATAGTGATGGCACACAGCAGTACAAATTGTTCCTGCAGAGTCAGTTCCAAACTCAAGATTTGGGACAATTGAAGTACTGTTTTGGTATTGAGGTAGCCAGATCTCAATCAGGTATTTACCTATCTCTGAGAAAGTATGTTCTTGACCTGCAACATGAGACAGGGATGTTGGGATCCAAGCCAGTCGATACACCTATGGATCTTAATACTAAACTGATAGCTGATCAGGATGAGTTCTTAGCAGATCCAGGGAGATACAGGAGGTTGGTTGGAAAGTTGAACTATTGAACTGTTACCAGACTACCCTGACAGTTCAGAATCTAAGGGACATTAGTTCCCAATACAGACCCCAGATCATTTGTCTTCTGGAAACTCGAATGAAAGCTTCTGGCGTGGAGAGAATAAGATGGAGACTCCGGTATGAAAAGGCTCTTGTTATTGAACCAATTGGGTTGTCGGGTGGTATGTCCTCTGGCAGGCTAGCCTCAATATTGATATAAGTGAAGCATCACAGAACTTTGTGGATGTGCAAATTCATCACGGGAACGATCCGTCCGTTTGGAGATTGTCCTTCATATATGGTAACCCAGATGACAGAGAAAGGGGTCTTTTCTGGCAAAACTTGGCTAATCGCAGTCTTTTTAATACTCTACCGTGGATATGTGTGGATGATTTAAACGACATAGCTTCCAATGCTGAAAAGGAGTGGCGCCGGGCTAGTCCTTTCTTTTAGGAAGAATCTTCCCATAGCATAGTCTTGAAACGAAGCCCTTCGAACCCCCTTTCAAATAAAAAAAGCTTTTCGGTGGCTGACTTCTTTGCTTATTTCTTTTCTTTTGCTTTGTCTGCTAGTTCTCCTTCTACCATGACTGGCCTGAAGCCGGCCTCCTTAAGAGTAAGAGACATATCTGAAAAGAACATGGCGTCTATCAGAGCTGGTTCTCTGATTTTCTTCCTTTCTTGGTGCTCCATCCCGAAGTCCAGCACGGATGCCCGATCCATCCACTCCAACAAAAGGGGCTACTTTCGTGTAATTCATGACTATGCTGCCTCTATTGAATCAACGGTAGGCAACAACCGATGCCAGATAAGATGAGGAATGATCACAGGCATAATACAGAGAAAGAACGCTAAAAGGGTGGTCCACGATCAGGTCCCTAACGTAGCCATCCTCCAACAATTGTTGGTTCCTTATACAAGTAGTATGATAGAACCACGTGCTCTAGAAGCCGCCTTATCAGCGGAGGGACAGAAAACCCCTACCCGATTTTTATATTTACGTATTGGAGTCAAGTACACAGCGAGTAGGGTCAGATCTCGCCTTTTGAGATTGGACATACCAGAAAGATGAGCATCAACTGGACTAAGAAAGTGGAGAGAAAAAAAAAGATAGAGGAGGGCGTAAAAATCAGTCAAAAGATAGACTGAGTCAGAACGTTGGGCGGCAGGTAAGGTATAGGCAAAGTTCCGCTGCCTGTTGGCTCCCCAACGGAATATTTATAGCGCATACTGAAGTATTGCTAGATAAAACTAAAAGAAAAGCGAGTGGACGACTCAACGTAGGATACCATGATAAGACACCGTAGTATAGCATTTGTAAATCTCTTTCTTATAAACAGCACACTAAGAATCTCGCTTATCACTAAGTCAAGTAGAAAAAGTAAGAACAGAAGAAAGAGAGTAGGAGTCTCAATAGGAAGGAAGAACTTTCCTTATGCCATACTAGCTTTCCCGAAAGGAGTAAGTAAGAACGACTTCAGTACTATGCTGACATATTCTTTCGTAAGCCTACGAGTAAAGGAAGAACGTAGCCCATTTCAATCTTCATGTACACGAGTCTTGTCAATCGTTTGGTTTTCAAGATTGGCATCCGCCAAGACCAGCATCCACGCGTCTTCCTCGCTCGAGCAAAACTCCATTCTTTCATTTTCGCTAAGTAAAGCCCTCTTCTCGTGACATCCTTCACAGGATTGGATTCATAGTGCCAGTTAGGGGTAGGTAGAACCCCTCATTTCTTTGGTAACAGATAGATAGTTCACTCTGGCCTTTTCTATTCTAGAACAAAATGATATATTTGCAGCTACTTCTCTTGCTGCAGATTCTGTAAGAAATGCCTCTATAAAGATAGACCAAATTCAATGGAAGATGGGGAGTATTCCAAATCTTAAGAGATTCAAAGAGTATAGGGGACATATTCTACATCTTAATATCCCCGTGCTTTATTAGCGCAGTGTTAGATGAGGGAGGGCCGAACAATATGACAGGGCAAGAGCTCCGCTTAGCTTAGTTAGGAAGGCAATATTCCGCGTGCTTACGCGCGCCTTAGCTTTCGCCCTTGAATGAATTTCTAATAGATTTAGGAATACCCTCGGTAAGTAGCTAAGCGAAGAGGGTTCAGCGAAAGCGGATTTTTCTGCTTCGCTTTCCCTTTGGGTGTAATTGTAATGAACGCCCTGAACGCCTTTCTGCTCTGGTAGCGAGGAGTTTACTTCCGGAATCAGTAGGTTGATAATTTCATAATGATGTCATTCGCTCATCCTTCTCCTCGTCGGGAACCCTTTCGCTAGTCTGGTGGTAGCTTCGGTGCCCTCCCGCCTCTCGATTCTGGCTTCGGTACTGTGCCTCTCCCTGCACTCAGCTCGCTCAGGGCGTGGAAGATCCTTCGCTAGCGAGGCAGCTGGGATCAAGGTGAATAGGAATAGCAGCTGGTTATGGAACAAAGTAATGCTAATTGAGCGAGCCCAGCGCTTAATCATAGACGAGCCAGGGGGTGGTTCTTTCTCGCCACTGAATAAACCCTTCAATTGAGCTTTAGTTCGTACTCCCCTTCCGGTTAAAAAGTATGTTCATCGGTAAGGGCTGGAGTGGACAATATGAATTCCCTTCTTTTGCACAAGGGGAACGATCAATGACTGGAGTGGAGCTAAAGGATTCCTTTCAGGCAGGAAGCCCAAGCGGAACGGGCTAGAGAATCAGAAAAAAGTATACCCAAAGGCACAAGGTCTTCTCCTCAGAAGAAGCTGGATAAGGGGCGATGGCTTCCGTTAGGAAGTTGAGTTGAGCCTCTTTATTCGCCTTCTCAACTAAAGGTGTAGATTAGGTGGGTGTTCAGTGAGTGAAAGATCTGACATTTCAACTAACGAGTGAAAGGAAGATCCATTAGAGACAGAGGCAGAGCAAGGCGATTCGGATGAAAGTGATCCCCCAATCCGCGCTCGGTACCAAGGGTAGAACTTCATGATTGATTCGGTGTAACCGGTCTTTGATCAAGGGTTGAGACCCTTACCTATTGAAGGAAAAAGTTCAGTTCGAAAGGTCGAGCAGCAGTCTAACTTGGAAAAGAAATCCTGTCCCTTGGTTGTTCTGGCCTTGCCATCGAAAGCACGCTTTCAGAAATCCTTTAGTTAATAGCGCTCCGTGGGCTTCGCATGATTAGGATCAATCAGAACAGCCTCACCTGCCCTGGAAAGCAGATCTGATGATGCTTAGGTGCTTAGCGAAGATCGCCTTTCTCATCTAGGACTGAGACCTGTACACTCGAACCTCCTTATTAGGTAAAGGTATGTCATGCCACGCCATAACTCATATCTTCCTTTCTATGGGACAGAGGGGCACTTGAAAAGGAATCCTTCTCGCTTGGAGAGAGTCTTTCTCCGCCCGGTTTTCTCAATTGGGAGCTGGAATCAGGATACATTTGAACCCATTCCGGGGTGGAGCTTGTATAAAATTGACTCTTTCGATGATAGCATCGTAGAAGGTATTCAAATTTTGCTATGAGTTTACGTGAGGTCTTTGATTCATTGCGATTTTACATTATCAAAAACATTCTGTCAATTTCATCATGCTCATTTGCCTGATAAATGAAAAGAAGGAAGGCAAAGCCTATTTATCCAAAGAGTCTGCTACCGCTGAATCTCCGGATGTAGCTTCAATCAATGCCTGCCAAACTTCCACCGTTGAATTGATCCCCTTTGCTCAATCAGATGCCGTAGCTAGTATCAGGCCTACCCCCGAATCGGATAATGTCCTTTAAGTATGCTTTCTCAGAACTGAGAATCAATTCTCACATTTTAGAAGATACCGCAATTTCTGGTCCTTCCAGCTTTAAGAGAATATCTTATCTTGGTGTCTTGACGCTTCTCTGATCCCATTCCTGATAGGAACTGCTTGTAGTCTCGGAACCTAGCGCCTCTTTATGTTCCCAAGGGTTCTTTGATAATCGATAGTGGCTGTTGCCAACTCCTTCTGCTCTGCTTGCCTTCTCTTTTTCTCTGTCTCTTTCTCGGCCTTCGTGCCTTTGGAAAGAAGGCACTTTTTAATGAACGCTAGGAAAAGAAAGAACACTACAGGAGTCACAACCGAAAACAAAGAAAGAAAAACAGCTAGCATTCCAAAAGCAAGCAGAAAGATAGAATGCAGAAAGCATTTCCTGGTCTTGCTCTTGACTTGTTTCCTTTCAGAGGCTCAACAAAAGGACAACTGAAAGCGTTCTCAGAAGACGATGTTCATTGGAAGAAGACCTTCCAACACTCGCGAGCCAATATAGTGACAGTGACACAAATCCCTTTGAGAAAATAGTGGAAGCAGCAATCCCTCTTATTGTTGAGTGCTATTATTCCAAATCACCACCTCTTATCCGACTTTTGCAACCGATTCGCCGACACCAACTCTTATAGGGTGGATTCAATTGAAGCGCTTACTGTAACAAGAAGCCCGGTTACGAGAAGAGATGCAGCGGCAAGAGTAAGAGCTTATTTTGTAACAGCGACTACGCTACGATCTTTCTTCTCTTATGAGATTTCTAGTAAGAGAAGAAATTCAATTCCTACGGCTGTTCTCAACTATACGATACCATTCGCCATGGATGATACGATTCTTATAGAGAAGACCCTCAGTCGCTGCAGTCACGGATTCATTTGTTGAGGCAGACCCTTTTATTGAAATAAAATAAGCGCGAGATACTTCGAGAAGTATCGTGCTTCTTCTATTCTTTTTCCTGGCCCAACTGCGCCTAGGAACTACGATTTTCAGAGGCTACGTTCCCCTCTTTCGTTTGCTTCCGGTTCATGGAAGATTGGTTCAGGCGAAGCTTTTAAAAGGTCTCTTTTAGTTTAGAAAGTCTTTGATCCCGAATACAATATCAATGATATACTACCTCATCCTCCTTTGGTTGAGCTTTTCCGCTCTGAACCCTCTGGTATGGTCGAAAAGAAGACGTGCTCTTGATCACAAGGCTTTTTCTGCACACTCAGCGGGGGCACTCCTACCCTATACTCCTCTCTACTCATAGACATGATAAACAAGAGTTTTCACCTTGCATAGCATACCCCCGTTGGGTGAACTCAAACTCTCAGGTCTGTTGAAAAAGGATTCTTTTTCTCCTGAAAGTTGAGTGGCGTGAAAGCTACCCTTGATTCTTTCTTGCTTGCAGAGGTGCGGGTGAGATCCGGGGATCTATCATAAAACTATGCATTTTTTCTGTTCTACGGCATTGATCTGACATGTGACAGAGGGTTCATGTTCTCGCAAAGAAAGTCCTAGTCTTTCTCTCTTCTTTTCCTTCCCTTCTTCAATGATAGACAGGAGATGCGGTTATCAATCAAAGATTACAGGGGTACCTCCTCTCATGCCGTGATGGGCAAGTCCAGCGATTGTCTAATAGAGATAGATCGTCAAATATAGTATCTAAGATCAAGAGCTATATATATAGAATAGAATTCTATATCTAATGGCTGCTTTTAGACCCCCTTTTTTTTCTATTATGTAGTAAACGAGTCTTACCACTCAGCTCTTCCACCTTGCTTTCTTTGATGATTTCAGGGTTATTCACGTATCTGTATACTCTATCGCATACCTACTACTGATAAGGGTATTCACCTCTCCCTACCCCAAACCTGAAGTGGTCGAGTGGAATTGAATACCGCCCCCGGCTAGCCTATATAGTGGTCCCTTTGATCGCCAATCCAGTCTCTGGCTACTAAAGAAGGAGTGTAGATAGTGTTACATGAAATAAGGGCACCCTAGCCGGCGAAGAAACTCCGCTCCTGTGGCTGTCCTTCATAGTCAATAAATTCAGCCGAAAAACTTCCTTGGTTGATGGCATTGAATGAGCCAAATCCCGATAGTCAAAACAAAACTCACGTAATCGTAATAAGAAGAGCGGGTTGATCCTTGCGCCCTTCTCCTTCGCTTCTTCAGAAGTGGCGAACCCCATTCTATGCCGGTTTTCGATTGGCTTTCAGCCTTTGATTTTCCCTTTTCTTTTTTCTTTCCCTATTTATAAATATAATAATTCAAATCATGTAAGGGAGGGGGACGGGTACTGCTCTGGACTAGGATGGTGCTGCTCTGCTTCAAACTAGGGTAGGAAATGAGCCTAACTCCATTCGCTGATGAACCCTTCTCCTCTGGCGCACTATTACATACCCTAATGGTTCAATAAGGGGAGGCCTTTGACATCTAGTATTTGTCATTACCCTTCCATAGATACGAGCTGGAGGGATGATTAGTAGACCAAGTCCAATTCAAAGCAAGGCCTTCAAGTATCGCTTTCGGCACATGGCCTCCCAAGGGGAAAGTTATACAGCACCACGCGAGCTTCATCATGCAAGCTCTGTTTCAGCCAGCGGTGTGGTTCTATCGGATAGGATGTTCTCGTTTTTAGGTCTTCCGCGATGGATTTCATCCATTTTCAGTGCTTCCAGGAAGTCTTCGTCTCAGCCGACTTTAGCCTTTTACCAGTACCAAGTGCCAAAAAAAAGAGTTCTTTTTTTCCCGGCATGCGAGCTTTCTTTTACCTTTGATCTAGGTATCTTCTTTCTCCATGTGAGCCTGTTGCAGTCCCAAGGCAGTCTTTAAAACTACTTCCTTGCCTACGGCAGGAAGTACTAGAGTTTCTTTACGCTGTTTTTTTAAGCGAGAAAGCTTAGGCGGAATCGAATAGGTAAAAGCACGGGATATAAAAAAAGGAGCAATCCATCTAGGGAGGAAACTAGTTATCGATCGGATTCTACGGCTAGCGAGCGAGTCAGACATTTTTAGTAGGATGAGGATCTTAGGTGGCTAATACGAAGTTCAGTTCTTACAAGAGAATAGACTTAGTAGATAGAATATGTATAGTCTTCCATCCCAAGTGGTCATACCAGTTGATGCCACTAAGGCGGTGGAGAAGCCCCGGTACGCTGGCAGAATCTTCCTGACGAAGATGCTTCTTGGGAACCTCTCGAATGGTTGCTGCAAACCTTCCCTCAACTAGGTCTCGCAGAGGGGGAGAATGTGGTGACTATTCCGAATCTGTTTACTGAGTGCCGTACTCTGCTAACGGAACTGTGGAAGGAACTGGTAACTAACCTCTTGACAGCACTCTTCGCAGCCTTGCTTGCTGGCTAGCGCTATTGCCTTCCTTGCTTTATAAACGTAATGAAATGGAACAATGCCATTTTGTTCAGTTTCACTCTTGTCAATGACAGCCTCTGCTGAGCTTTTTCAATACCTCTAAGGCAGGGAAGAAAAGGATCTTCTATCTACGCAAATTGAAGAGATGTCTGCTAAAGCCGCTGCAATTGAATGAGATAATCTGCAGCAATTGATTCACGAATCCGATGCAGTTAACGAGAGTCGTGGTAGTTCAGTTCGAAAGGCAATTCCCGAGGAATATGACATGGCTATTGTTTCAGCTCTTCTGACTATGCTTTCCGTGGTCGCTAGGCGGTGGTTTAGTAAGGGCTTTAGGAAAAGGCTGCTCTTGTCGGAAGGGCTGGGCTACTAGATGGGAAAGATCCCACACCTGGACCAGGCTCAAAGCAATGAGACGATTTCTTCTCTTCTCTTTACGGGGTTAGACTCTCTAGAACAAGAACAATCGACTGATTGACTGTGGTCAGGTCAGAGCCTTCTGTTGGAGGAGATTGATTTGACTTGCTACCGTACTTAGTCTTCCGCTGGAACTGGATTCTCTAAAGCGGAAAGGGAATACCCCTCGGGGGAGATAGGAATCGAATCGATTGAAGAAGGAATTTACTTATCTAAAGGATCAGCAACTATTGAATCCGTATCCGGCACTGCTTTACTTGGCTTAGCTAGACTGCTTTGAGCTTTCACGTGTCGAGAGTCTTTAATAAAGCCTTTTGCTTTAGCAAGTACTACTCCTATGTTGTCGGATAGGATAACCGATGCTATTTT
>CM032785.1:2500-7500 GCA_019155195.1 Avicennia marina
AATGCATTTTCGAGAATTTGACTCCGTATCACTGAAGGGTTCATCCGCACACTTGAAAGATAGCCCAAGAATTCAAAGGAATGATTGGCTAATTGGTTTATATAAATCCTTCTTGGCTGAAACCACAGCGAAAAATGCCATTGCCAAAGAGTGACAAGGTAACATTTCCATTTATTCATGAAAAGCGACATCCCTTTTGAAGCCAGAATGGATTTTCTTTGATACCTAATATAATGCATGCAAGGTTCCTTGATCAACCTGGGGTTCGACCGAAAATCCTTAACCTTAACAAAGACGTTCACAAGACGTTCCATTTTTCCATAGAAATAGATTCGTTCAAGAAGAACTCCAGAAGATGTTGATCGTAAATGAGCAGATTGATTACGTAGAAAGACGAAAATGGATTCATATTCCCATACATGAGAATTATATAAGAATAAGAATAATCTTTGATTTCTTTTTGAAAAAGAGGAACCGTCTTTCTTTGGCAAAATAAAACTATTCCAATTACAATACTCGTTGAGAAAGAATCGTAATAAATGCAAAGAAGAGGCATCTTTTAACCAATAGCGAAGAGTTTGAACCAAGATTTCTACATGGACAGGGTGGGGTATTAGTACATCTAACACAAAATTTAAATGTGAAAAATTGTCCTCTAAAAAGGGAAATATTGAATGAATTGATCGTAAAGTCTGAGATTTTACTATCTTTTTAACTTCCAGACAAGATATTAATCTTAGAGAAAATGGAATTTCCACAATAAAAGCAAACCCCTCCGATATGATTTGAGAATACAAATTCTTATTACGTGCCAAAAATGGATTTTGGTTAGAATCATTAGGACAAATAAGAAAATGATTCTGTTGATACATTCGAGTAATTAACCGTTTCACAAGCAGTAAACTGGATTTATTGTCATAACCCGGATTTTCCGACAAAATCAATCGACTGAAACCACGAGCATGAGCAAATGCATAAATATACTCCTGAAAGATAAGTGGATATAGGAAATCTTGTTGTTGAGATCTCTTCCGCTGTAAATATCCTTGGATTTCCTCCATTTGAAATGGAATTTGATTTGAATCAAAGGTAGAAGGTTTGGGGGTTATCAAATGATACATAATGCGATACAGTCAAAACAAGGTATTCTAAATAGATACCGCGGAAACAGGTAAACTTATCAACAGATTCTCTACCCTCTCTTTTTCCATTCATTTCATTTAATTCGTCTATGTTATAGGATAACAAGATGGTTAGAAATCTTTTATTTTTTAAATCTAATCGCTCTTTTGATTTCGGAAAAAACTTTCATTATCAATATACTGTTTCTTTTACACACACACACCTCCATTCCATAATGGAGAATATCAATAGTTAGGATTCATTAAAAAAACATAGAATCCACTGGCGGGGGGAGAAGCTCCCGTATCGGGCACTAACCCATTTTTAACGTCTAATTAGATCGGGAAATTATTCAAATTAAGAACAGAAGCTGGTTGCTTTTTCTTTTTTTTTTTTGATAATTAATTGAAGTCACAGGGCCTCTATCCATTTATTCATTCGACCCAACTTGATTTTGTTCCGTTCCAAGAGTTCGAACAGGGTTTTATACCCATCTGATAAAAACGAAATATCCTCAGAACTCTCCATTGATACGACATGCTATTTTTTCCACTTATTCCCTTTCAGGATCAGTCGCGGTCTTCCAAACTTTACCAATGGTATGGACGAATTCCTCACTTCATCAAAATGTGTAAAAGATTCTAGCCGCACTTAAAAGCCGAGTACTCTACCGTTGAGTTAGCAACCCAAAGAAAATATAGATTAAACAAAATTTCAGCAACAAAGGATTTTAGATAGAATCAAAATCCATTGAATTCAATTTAAACAAAGAGAAAGGAGATTATACGAGTTAATCAAACCATTGCACTAACAAATCTAAAAAAACAGATTTCCTAATGAATTCGAAACATAAAAATGAATTGATTAAATGAAAATACAAGAAATTCTCAGATGAAAGAAAAAAAATATATAGAATTGGAAAAATTGCTAAAGTTATGGTACGGAAATAAATAGACTCGGTTCACTTATTACGATGAATTATATTTGTTCGATACACTGTTGTCAATATAAATGTTGAGAAAAGAATACAGTGAAAAAGGGGGGATCAAAAAAACAAGTATAGAAAAATTATACAAAGTTATATACAAGTCGCTACCCCCCCCCGGCATTTATTTAATTGAATTTCATTTGATTAGATGGAAGTTCCTTAAAAACTTCCGCTTTCTTTAAAAGATTCTGAACAGTTCCTGTAGGTTGAGCACCTTTTTCAAGGAAATATAGAATAAGAGGAACATTTAAATAAGTTTGATTCTTCATTGGATCATAAAAGCCCACTTTTCTAAGATCTTTTCCTTCTCTTCGGGATCGAACATCAATTGCAACGATTCGATAGACAGCTCATTGGGATAGATGTGAATGAACAATACCCCCCTAGAACCGTATAGGAAGTTTTCTCCTCGTACGGCTCAAGAAAAAATGATTTGACTCGAAGCTTTGTCTATGTATGCAATTCTAATGACTTAGATGCCAAATGAGCCTATCAAATCAATTAGACTTTTTTCTTCCTGAAACTCAAAAGAAACCATTCGTACTCATAATTCATCGTACTCATAACTCAAGTTGTATAACTCTCAAATAGCTCAAAGGAAAAATCTTTAGTCAATTTCATTTATTGAGTGGTCTTTACCCCTCTTTTGTTTAGCTCTCTATTTGGATTCTTTAGTTGGATCCAGTTATTGAGACTATTAAGCCAATTACAATTATAAAGGGTGTTTCTTGTTTTTTGATCCTTTATCCTTAGTTTAAATCATTGGGTTTAGACATCACTTCGGTGCTTCTTAATCCTTTCAAAATGGCAGCAACATACCCTTTTTTGATTTCTTTCTAGCAAAGAATCCTATGGATAGTGGATTCCCCCGTGATACACTTTGAATCGAAAGAGTTTGATCAATTCCAACAAGTTTTGCTTTTGAAGTGGAAACTTGCTCGAATTGAATCCTTTCTATTCCTGTATATGGAAGATACATTTACGAAGTTGTTCCAATTGATTGATTGGCATTAACCCTAGATCCTTACCCCCGAGAAATGAATTAATCGTTTCTACTCGAGCTCCATCGTGGACTATTTAGAACCCAACAAAAAATGAAGGGTTCAAGTATAACAGAACAAACAATGTCGAGCCAAGAGCACTCTCATTCCTAGATAAATCGAAAATGGTGGATGTAAAAATCCACAATGGATCCTGTCCTTCAAGTCGCGCGTTGCTTTCTACCACATCGTTTCAAACGAAGTTTTACCATAACATTCCCTCTAATTTGGAACCGGTATGGAATTGATTCAATTATGGAATCATGAATAGTCATTGGTTCAGCTGTCCATAGACATTGTAATCTAGACTTCTTCTTCTATATATGATATGTGAAACGATTTTTCTGAAAAAAAAGTCTTAGACAGCATCTTTAACATACATTAATACTATATAGATAATAGCAAGAAATATATAAACAAATCACTTGTTGAATCTGCATCTTCAAGTGATTCAATAGGATAGATTAAACAATTTCCTACTTTTTGAGTCCCAAAAATTTTTGGAATCATTCAAAATGGTTATTCAAATAATTTTGAATTGAAATTGAAAAAGTTTCCTATTTAGACATCATTATTTAATTTGACGAAAATTGGACAATAAGTATCACGTTTGATCTTCATAGAAAAACGGGCCGTTCTTTTTTAATTGACTCATCACTGATTTCATTTAAAATAGATAAAGAGATCAAAGAAAGAAATCCATTTTTTTTTGTTCATGAGATGTATAAAAAATGATGCAAGTTGAGATTTGAACCTTTATTCTTTTCATCTGATTACGAAAATATAAAATCAAAAAAAAAATAGGGAGGGGTTTTCCTATCTATCAGATAGACGGAAGAGCTGTCATTATTATAGATATTCTAGACTATTGAATTTCAGTTTCAATCATTTAAGGGATCACAAATGGTTTTCACAAAAACCAAAATTTTATTAATTGAAATAGAACGATACATACCGTATAAACATCTCTTCATCTTAGATGATTCTATGATATGTATTTTGTTTAAAATGGGATTGAGTACTATTTCAATAATCGCCTCTTGTCATAAAGTGAATAAAATCAAGGGATAAGATAAATCAACCTTGCCTCAATCGTTACATAAATTTCCGATTTTTCATTAGAGTAAAACACAAAATACTTAAATAAAGTGAGATTCAACGAAAAAACATTGGCTCCATATCATATAGAACTATGATACGGAACTTGATCGTTTGTTAATGAGATTCAAAGAGACACAGATATTTAAATTAATATGGATTAACTCTTATCCAACCCCCTACTTCTTTCTAGGGGAATAATAGAGCATAAAAAATGGATATGCGCTGGGACGGAAGGATTCGAACCTCCGAATAGCGGGACCAAAACCCGTTGCCTTACCGCTTGGCCACGCCCCATCTCAATTTCTAATCTACACCAAAAAACAATAATATTGGTATTGGTTCTTTGTCAACTTCAGCCCAAAAATCTCTATATCTATAGAACACATTGTTACTAGTATTTTGATACATATAGATATAGAATTCCACTTTTAATTTATTGATCATTACATAGAATTCAATTAAGATATTGTATGAAAGTATCATTTCTTCTATTCTCCTTTGAGAATTGGAGGATTTCTGATTGGGTGGGTGTAAAGAAAAAAGAAGGATTTTTTGTCTACCTTACTTAGGTTCTTCCTTTTTCCTCATATCAAAAACTCAATCAAAATGCAATTATCTCCAAGAACAAAACGTCTGTTATGCTTAATATCGTTAGTTTGATCTGTATTTGTATTAATTCTGCCCTTTATTCGAGTAGTTTTTTCTTCGGCAAATTGCCCGAAGCCTATGCTTTTTTGAATCCAATCGTA
>CM032785.1:12500-17500 GCA_019155195.1 Avicennia marina
GTAGAAAGAGTACCATGCTGCGTCTAGACTTCAAACGGTTTGCTTTAACCATCTTAACAGCCCCACATTATTGGTTGCTAGAGAATCAAAGTGGATTTCCCAATTAATCACGAAATGCTGTGGTTCTTACATATAATTTCTTAAGAAGTAATTCGTGAGATCATGCACCCCTCTTTCCTAGTTATAGTTATAACGGAAAAGGGTACAGCTGAATGGATCCAGCCTATTCTTGAAATAAACAACTCACACACACTCCCTTTCCAAAAAAGATCAATACACCAATCACTACACTTAGATTTATTGGATTTGTTGCTAAAATATCGGTATTAAACCCGAAACTCCCGGCAAAAGGCCAGTGGCCCAAAGAAAGGAAGGAATCGGTTACATTTTTCATAAAATCTCCTCTTATACTTATAAATAGACTCACAGAATTCTTTTTCTATCACTTTGACCCTCTTTTTTTTTTGTTTATTCTTTTCCTTTTTTGAAATCGAGTCATATTCGAGAGTATGAACTACTCCTTGATTGTTGCAAGACCTCCTAAAAAGAGTTTCCTTTGTACTACGAGGGGAAAGGATGAAAGCGAGACTGTATGCTAATTCCTCATCTGCAAATCAGCTCTTCCCTTAGGTTATTTTCTCAACGAATAAGGAATTGTAGGGGTGAAATCTTGATCCAATTTGAAAAAGTAAACGACAAGTCCAAGACTATAAAATAGGAAAAATATGTATTTTTCCTATTTCTAATCTAAGATTAAACAATTAAACAAAAGGATTCGCAAATAAAAGTGCTAATGCTACAACCAATCCATAAATCGTTAAAGCTTCCATAAAAGCTAGACTAAGCAATAGAGTACCCCGTATTTTTCCCTCTGCCTCGGGCTGTCTTGCGATACCCTCTACGGCTTGACCCGCAGCAGTCCCTTGACCAACTCCAGGTCCAATAGAAGCAAGCCCTACGGCCAATCCAGCAGCAATAACGGAAGCAGCAGAAATCAGTGGATTCATGATAAGTTCCTCGTACCAACAAAAAGAAATGGTTAATGATACAATCAACCAATGAATTATGAATTATTCCATCGATAGAATTCATCCAGTCAAAGTAACTAAGAACTTCGAATTTAAGTAATAATATTATATATTCAGAACTACTTCGATATCCCCTTTTTCGTTTCTATACACAGAGTCTTTGTAAATCCATAGAATTTTCGTTCTTCTATTTCTTGGTGTTATTTCAATTCTTCCATCTTTTCTTGATTTCATCTCTTTCTTCAGCCAATTCACAACCACAACAATACAAAAGGACTTCTATTGAAACCTACCACAACAGTAGGGCAAACGCACTATATCTTTAGTTCATATAGAATCAGTCAATATCTAATATCACATATACATGCCTTTCTTCCATAATGTAAACCATTACATTCAATCGGATTCGAGAATCAATCCATTTTTTAGGAATCTCATTTTTTGTAAATTCTTTTCTACCTTCCGTTTTCTTTATCATTATTCCAACCGAATACAATCTAAATGGACAAATTCAATTGATTAGGGCGAATTATTGCATAGAAATATCATTATTTGATTGATCTAAGTTCATGCATTTTATTATTTAAAAATATAAATATTTTGGTCAATTGTTGAATAAAATCAACTGTAAAGTAGAATTGTTTCTCCTGTTTTTTATTTAATCACACGTCGTAAACATATATTTTATTCAAATTATGATTTGAATAAGAAGATTGACTGGCCTATATAATAGAAAGTGAATATTCGTCGAAGAAAAGTTAAGTGGATGGAAGGCTAATTTTAGGAAAAAGATCTTTTAGATCTCTTTCCTTTTTTTTTTTTTTTATTTTAAAACTCTCTAATTTCGAATTCTAATATCGTAATTTTTGATTTTTTTGTTACTATTGCTTTCTATCATATATAGAATAGAATCTTGTATATTTCTATTCCTTAAGTAAATCCTCAAGTCACACTTTTGGCTAAGCTAAAAAAAGACTATTTCAATGATGGCCCTCCATGGATTCACCTATATAAGCCGCGGCTAAAGTTGCAAAAATAAGAGCTTGAATACCACTTGTAAATAATCCAAGGAACATGACAGGGATAGGAACCACTGAAGGTACTAAAGAAACAAGAACAACAACTACTAATTCATCCGCTAAAATATTCCCGAAAAGTCGAAAACTAAGTGATAAGGGCTTTGTGAAATCTTCAAGGATATTAATGGGTAAAAGGATTGGGGTTGGTTGAATATATTTCCCGAAATAACTTAATCCCTTTTTGCTAAGACCCGCATAGAAATATGCCACTGACGTGAGTAAAGCCAAAGCAACAGTCGTATTTATATCATTCGTGGGTGCGGCTAACTCTCCATGAGGTAATTCTATGATTTTCCAAGGTAAAAGAGCCCCTGACCAATTAGAAACAAAAATAAAGAGAAACATAGTTCCAATAAAAGGAACCCAAGGGCCATATTCTTCTCCAATTTGAGTTTTACTCACATCTCGAATGAATTCAAGAACATATTCGAAGAAATTCTGACCCCCAGTCGGAATGGTTTGTGGGTTCCGAACAGCTATAGTAGCTGCCCCTAATAAGATAGCAATCACAACCCAAGAAGTAATAAGTACTTGGCCGTGGACTTGGAAACCCCCTATTTGCCAATAGAAATGTTGGCCTACTTCCACACCGGATATATCGTATAGTGTGTTGATGGAACATGATAGCACATTCATATTGCCCTCTGAAAAAAGAAAATTGAACTTTAAACAAAATTATTTTGATTCAACCATCTCGTTGTCTACTTGAATCAGATCTTTTGAATATCAACTAATATTTTGAATACTAAGCAATCACATAATATCTCCAGTTATTTTTATCTATTTTTCAAAATTCATAAACACTAATCGACTCCATAAATCTATCGGATTTTGAAGTAAAAGTTAGTTATCTTATTATTTTATTATTAATCAGAGATTTCTTATATAGCTAGAATGGCCCTCACAAATTGCGAATACTAATTTGTTAAGAATTAAGCGGATTGAAGATATAGCGTCATCATTCGCTGGAATTGAAATATCTGCAAGATCAGGGTCACAATTCGTATCGATTAAACAAATTGTTGGAATTCCTAAAGTGATACACTCTCGCAGGGCCGTATATTCTTCATGCTGATCAACGATAATTACAATATCGGGTAACCCTGTCATATATTTTATCCCGCCCAGATATGTTTGCAAGCGAGATAATTGTCTTTTCACCACAGCCGCATCTCTTTTCGGAAGACGGTTGAGTCTTCCCGTTTTTTGTTCCATTCTTAAGTTCCTGAACTTATGAAGTCTCGTTTCTGTAGTGGACCAATTTGTTAACATCCCGCCGAGCCATTTTTTATTAACACAATGACACCGGGCCCTTATTGAAGCCCGTGCTACTGAAGCAGCTGCTTTATTTTTGGTACCAACAATCAAAAATTGTTTCCCTCTACTTGCTGCATCAAAAACCAAATCGCAGGCTTCGGATAAAAAACGAGCGGTTCTAGTAAGATTTGTAATATGAATACCTTTACGCTTTGCAGAGATATAAGGTGCCATTTTAGGATTCCATTTCCTAGTACCATGGCCAAAATGAACTCCTGCCTCCAGCATCTCTTCCAAGTTGATGTTCCAATATCTTCTTGTCATTTCTCCCCCCCCCCCTTTTTCAAAAAAAAAGAGACGAGAAACTCTGAACTGAAATAAATAATTGTTCCGATGGAACCTTCTCTTCTACCGTAGATTGGCCGTAGATAGACGGACAAGCCGTTGGTCTTTTCTATTGCTTACTATTTTGATTACCAAATCAAATGACTGCACCAAATCCAGATAGTCAAAAAGAAGAATCCGCTTTTAGGAATCATTAGATTTTATAAATGATTGTTCTGGTCTATGTCTATCATGGAAATTCTTTTCTTTCAAGGAATCAAATAATTTTCTATGGTGAAACAAAATATCTTTCATTTCCCCCTCGAATAGATTGTTTTTTTTTGTTTCCAAAGGGTTCTTGTTAGGTTGTTTTGAAGGGGGCACTAATCCTTTCAATCCGGTACCAACAGGTATCATACCCCCCAAAACAACGTTCTCCTTCAGGCCTTTCAACCAATCAATTCGACCCCGGAGAGCTGCTTTTGCTAAGACTCGAGCGGTTTCTTGAAAACTCGCTTCAGATATGAAACTTTGAGTATTGAGAGATGCTCTTGTTATTCCCAATAAGAGGGCTCGGTAACAAACCGCTTCTCCCAACGCGCGCCCCATTCGTTCCGCTCGCAACAATCCAATTAGTTCTCCGGGTGAAAAAACATTAGACATTCCATCTTCTGAAACCAACACCTTTGATGTTATTTGACGTACAATAATTTCTATATGCCTATTATGAATCTGCACCCCCTGGGATCGATAAACCTTTTGGATCTTATTAACCAAAGAGATACGACTTTGCACTATAGTTAGCTCAGCACCAATGAAGAATGCCCACGGCATTCCAAGAATTCTTGTTATACGGTCGTTCCAACCCTCAATCCTCTTTTCTAGATTCATTGATATTGAATCAATCAAACGCACTTCTAACACCTGTTCTACTTTTGGAAGCCCCTGGGTTATATCACCAGATCTTGATTTTTCATATATAAATGTAATTAAAGTATCTCCTTGGTACAGAATTTCCCCATAATGACCATGAACAGTTGCTCCTAGAGTGGCCAAATAAGGCTTAGCTGATCGTATTACTGCAGAGTCAACTTGAACAAGTATAACTTGACCCGACTTTAGGTGTGGTGCATTTTTGGCTATACATATATTTTCACAAATAAACTGCCCAAGACTCATTATTGTAGATATTTTTTGACAACCATTGAGATGAAGAAAATCCCAATTCTTGAAAATAATGTTACTGCGCGGATCGGGGTTATAAATTTTCTCATTTTCATCCATTAAATTAATTACTTGAAAAGTCTGTTTC
>CM032785.1:27500-32500 GCA_019155195.1 Avicennia marina
GTTTACATATGCTCATATGTTTTGTTATAATTCAAATTGAAAAGGTTTTTCGATTGAAAAAATCAATACTGATTGCTTCTGTCTCAAATTGTATTTTCTTAGGTCATTAGGAAAACACAATTTGAGATTCAAATCCCAGAACCATTCATAAATTCGAAGTAAGCAGTCAATAGTTACTGGTTCAAATTTGTCAGTTGAAAATGCATATTTGATTTTTCAATAGAAAAGTGAGAAAATGTTTTTAGCATTGTTTCAGATACTATACAATCAATCGAAGGGATGGATCAAGGTCTTTCTTTTATGAAAAGGATTGCAAGGGGTCAAACAATAAAAATTCAGCAATGCGGGAAAATTTTCATCTATTTTGTATCATTTTGGCGACATGGCCGAGTGGTAAGGCGGGGGATTGCAAATCCCTTTTCCCCGGTTCAAATCCGGGTGTCGCCTGATCAACAAAAAACTCGAAATCCCTTCTTTTCTTCTGTTCGGCTGATATAATTCGCGGAATTCTTCCTCTGTCTGCTTCGACCGAGGAAAAAGACCGTTGATGCTTTGTTTGATTCTAAGCATGTGGTCTGAACTAAAAGAAAAGGTTGTGAATCCTCGTTCACATCTAGTATTCAAGGAAATATTCTAATCTCCGGTTAGAGGGGCTATTAAGACTTCCTGATTACCTTCTATTACCAAGGGGGTGTCTAATGCCTGGACCTTGACTCGGGTTGTAGAGCCTGATAAGAAATTCAATTAATAGTTTTGGAAAGGGCCGAAAATTGCTTTATATACGACAGACTCCCGAGAATCTCTGAGTGCTCAGGTATCCAATCAATATTAGATTGGATGGATAATTGACTTTTATAGAAAAATGGACAAAAAGAAAGACTTTCTTTTCGTCAACCCCTAGTCGAGCCCCCTGTTTCACAGCAATGAGATAATCGGGAAAGGGGGTACGGATTAGATCAAATGGGGAAGTAGAGGTCTGTAATAGATAGTGATTTCTCTTTTTTAGTGATTTCTCCCCTTCTGTTTTGACTTACGAAGATCAACAAAAAAAAAGAATAAGGCTTATTATTCTTATTCCTACATCTTCTCATTCCCTTGGGATGTTACTACGTATTTTGCTTGTGTATAATCTTTCCCAATTCGAAATCATAATCAATTTTTTGGATTGGTTTCTCAATAGTGTTCGTCCAGAATCCCTTTTTGACTCTACGCCATTGATTCCACTATTATTAGTGAGGAATAATGGAAAAATTCCTTCGTTTTTATAGAGATAGGGGACATAATTCACATGGATATAGTAAGTCTCGCTTGGGCTGCTTTAATGGTAGTCTTTACATTTTCCCTTTCACTCGTAGTGTGGGGAAGAAGTGGGCTCTAGAAGGACTACTAACTGAGTTAAGGAATCAAACCGTATCAATTGTTTTATAGATCGTTCTGCAACGCGTTTTGAACTATTTAAAATAAAAATCTCTGAATTTCGAATCCCATTGACTCCAATGGAGTGATCTATGATATGAATCGCACTCTTTCAATTAAAGAGCTATTTCAGTGATTCCCGTGTTTGTATTTCGAAAAGAAAAGGATTCAGATGGTTGGAAATTTATTCCAACCCAAAATTCTTCCGAAATTTTCTATTTCAATCAATGGAATGGGCTCTTACTATCTTTATAGATGGATATTGAGGAAGACCGGACCTTTTTTTTTGATTTCTTTCCCTCTTCACTGTTCAAAGAAGAAGTCGTTTTGTTAAGTGTATACGCACTTTCTATGAGAAATGATATAGAGCTAGTGGCTGTCTAACAAGTAACAAGAGCAATAATAAGATCTTGCCCCCGCTGCGTCACATATTGGGTTGGGCCGTAATTTGAGAAAGGCGATTTATGCTTTATCGACTTATTTCATATCATGGTTGGGGCGTTAAAAATCGGCGAGGTTTCCTCTTCCTTATTAAGGAAAAGAAGGGAATTAGAATCCTAAACTAAGAATTATTTCAGATTGATCGTAACAAATAGATGTAGCAAATTGGGTGTTATGTCAATTCCATACAATATATGGAATTAATATACATAGCTATGAAGAGAATATTGTGGATTGATCCATAGAAACTTAAGCCTTCATCTTTATTCTAGATTCCAACCTTATAGACTAAGTTTATAGACTAAGAGATAGATGGGATGGTAAGAAAGAAATAGATGAATCTTTCTACCATCCCATCTATCTCTTAGAATACTGCCGCCGCCCATTTCATTTATGTTAAGGCGTGAAGTTGGAATCCTTTTTATTTGACTTCGTCAATTTTTGATAAGAACTCAGAAGGAAAGTTTCATTCAAATGAATTTGAAAATGCAATTGAATTAATCATTTTGACTGACTGTTTTTACGTAAATGATAAGTAGAAAGGCGGTCGGAACTAGGATGAATAGTGCAGTAGCAATAAATGCAAGAATATTTACTTCCATGATCTCATCGGTTTTTTTACTTCGCAATAACTCGGGATTTAATCCCCTAGAGATGATCATTCTTTCGTTTGTAAATTCAATGAATGAATTAGCTCTCGATGATATTGAATCGGATCAATATCATGAATAACAATATTTGATCCATCAAATCAATTCGTTGTCGAGACTTGAATAGTATAACATAGGAAGTTCTTTTATCCATACCGAATCCAAATTTGGATTCCTGACCCAATCCATCGAAAACTCGTTAGCATCGGTTTCTTTGTTTTTTTTCTATAACCCACCTTGCATCTTCCTTGGACAATCATCTGATGAAGGATCATCAGATTGCCTCTCCACTTCGATTAATCACATAGTTACAAACCTAAAAAAACATAAAAGCGAAATGAAATGGAAAAGAAAAAAGAAATAAAGACTCCTTTTTGCTTTGGAAATGAAAGTGTGCCCCCGACACCCTTTACTAGTTCATAGAAAGGGAAAAATGAATTGATGCATTTATTGGATATTGGATCCGTCGGGACTGGCGGGGCTCGAACCCGCAGCTTCCGCCTTGACAGGGCGGTGCTCTGACCAATTGAACTACAATCCCAGTGAAATAAGGGATCTAGCAGAAAATTTGATTTTTTTTTATGTTCGTATGGGATATTTCTGAAGAGCAGGGGGGTTATACAATCTCATGGTGAATTGGCGAATCATTGGGCCGAGCTGGATTTGAACCAGCGTAGACATATTGCCAACGAATTTACAGTCCGTCCCCATTAACCGCTCGGGCATCGACCCAGGAAAAATCAATTTTAGGCTTATTGGTAATCCATGATCAACTTCCTTTCGCAGTACCCTACCCCCAGGGGAATTCGAATCCCCGCTGCCTCCTTGAAAGAGAGATGTCCTAAACCACTAGACGATGGGGGCCGACTGGCCCAACCACCCTCATACTATGATCATAGTATGATCAATTTTTTGAAATTGTCAATACAATGGAATGAGATGATTATATCTGGGGGATCTTTCCGTTTTTCAGAATTGTATAGAATTTTTAGATTCGTCATTCATATTCATGAATCGTTCATTAGAATCGACATTCTCCATATAACTCTACTAAAATAAATCCAGTAAGCGGAATCAAGAAGTTATCGAAAATTTTCTCTAAGACTTTAGTTCAAGGGGACAAGTAGAATCTCTTCATCGCATGATTCGATGAAATATCTTGAATTTTTTTACGTCGAATCACTAAGTGTACATGGATGTTATGTATCAATCACGTGAATTTTGTTTTGATAGGGATCATCTCACTAAAAGAAATTGGGGCCGGTCTTGAAACAATTCATTTGACCGCCTAGCAAATCCATTTGATTATTCAAAAATAAGCCATTAGCCATTAGGAGTCTACTGCATATACTTAATATATAATATATGTGCATATAGATATTTTATCTGCATAGGGGCTTGTTCGGGAATTCAATCAAATAAGCCCTTTTAACTCAGTGGTAGAGTAACGCCATGGTAAGGCGTAAGTCATCGGTTCAAATCCGATAAGGGGCTTTTCTTTTTTTTTTTTCATACATTTTTTTTTCATAAAAGTCCAGTCATAGTATTTAGAAAATAGAGAGATTTTTTGTATTTGGAATACAAAAGAAACCAACCCGATAATATGTTATCATTATGCTGAGTTAGAGTATAGTAGTTCTGGTTAGAAAGTAGAACATTTGTTCGGTAAATTTTCATTATTATAAATAATCATAAGCTGCCTCTTGAATCACCAAAGATCCCTATTTTCCATTATACCAATCAAATACATTCGAAAGATTCGAAATCAACAAAAGAAAAAGTAAGTGGACCTGACCCATTTAATTCTGACTATATCCGCTATTCTGATATTCAAATTCGATAGAGATGAAATTTGAATTAGAACAGCCGACCCGCCCCCTTTTTTGAATTTCATTTCTTTGAACTTCGAAAGAATTTGTCGATATTTACGATTCAATCTTCTTGTTCCTAGGTTTTCTATGGGAATAAATTGTTATTCCCTTCCTGTACAGAGAAACCTTTCTTCCAAGTCACAAGATAAGAGCCATTTCCACTATCTTTCTTTGCTTCCGAATCAAGATGAATTTCGATCTATCGAAGTCTATTTAGATGTATAGCTATCCGATCGCGGCTTCATGTACAAACATTTCTATATCGCCACATCCGATATTTTGGTTACGACAGTGTAATGGAGAATGGATGCAAGAAGGAGACTTTCATTTCCAGTCTTCCTTTTTTTTTTTATTTTATTGACTTTAACAAAAAAATAGAAAATTCTCTCTCTTTCTAAAAGCTAAAAGATAAGACTCAATAGAAAAATATTCGAAGTGTCTTTTTTGCTTTGACTCGCGGGAAGATAAACTCTGGAGTTTTCGATTTATCTGAAGGAAAGGGGGATACAACAAAGAAGACACTCAAAGAAAATGAAACCAGAGATTAATCAATTATGTATATGAAATTGGAATAGTTTAGTATACATAGAAATTCGAATAATCTAGAAACATCTTTCTTGTT
>CM032785.1:50000-62500 GCA_019155195.1 Avicennia marina
ACCCGATTCATAAGTAGAAAGCTTCTCCGGCCCTTTCCTAATCGGGGCTAAAATCCCGGAAATTAAAAATGCTAAAATAGGAATAAGACTTGATATTATTAGAAATGCCCAAAAAATATCATATTCGTAAAGCAAAAACATAGACGCACTCCTATGAACGTGGAAAATAGACCGGATTGGTCAATTTGAATTGAAGTTGTAAAGTCATCCATAACTGTTTAGTCAAAACAAAAATTCATTTTAACCAAACCATCTAGTTTCCTTTGATTATTGCGGGCATATCTCATTTCAAGATTTATCGACTGACTTGACTGGGATCCTATTTCCAGTCTACTTCTTCCAGTCTACTTCCAGTTTACTTAATTTTTGATTTCGATTTTCTTTAATTTCTTTAGTTAGTATTAGTATAACTCTATATGTTACGCTTAGACAAATCCTCTTGTTTTCACCTAGGATTCTGGCTAAAGAAAGCAACTTTCAAATAAAATGGAATTATTATTTTGTAAGAATTTCGAACTTATTATTCTTTTGATTCTTTGAAAATTCTTTTATAAAAAGAGGTCTTTTTGTCGTTTTTTTTTTTCTTAGTAATTTAGAATTAGAATAAGTATTCAAATGTAAATGTAAGAGAATGGATAGGTATTTCCATCTCAGGATTTCGAGTATCTTAATGTTGGTATATTCCGTTTATTAGAATCTGGGTGGGCTTTTCTCTTGATTGAATACAGAAAAAGAAGACCATCCCTTTTTTGTTGTGCTTCGCTAGGTCTAGGTAAGGTATACGAAGAAAAAGCTTATTTTACATTGTTGACACTGAAACTTAACAAAGAGATTTGTTTTTCAAGAAACTTTAGCTTGTTCACTCCCTAGATCCATGTGAATAATTCTTTGGAGCTTTTCGCGAGGCTCATGTCTTTGACTTCTTAAATTCTTTAAGGTTGGGTATACCCAAGAAAGGGAGTATCACTAACTTAGCTCCTTGATTGTGGACAGGGAATTTCCATATGAATTTCCCTCCGAAGATTTATAACGAAGGGTTGGTTTGTTTATCCACGATTGGAAAGGGATCGAATCGATCCCTTGAAATACGTTTTTCTTTCAGTTTTCTGTTCTGCTTTAAACGATTCCTGTGATTTAGTTTCTAGGAAAAATGGAGTTTCGATGAATCAACCGGTCAGTTACAAGTGCCAAAAAAGAATGAAGAAATGAAAATTATACAGTTTTGTATTTCAAATTTTCATTTTATAGGGCTCTAGGGCTATACGGACTCGAACCGTAGACCTTCTCGGTAAAACAGATCAAACTGATTATTATCAAAATGATCGGAACTGTTTCAAAGACCCAACATGCATTTTTTTGCATTGGGCTCTTTCATTAACTGATAGAACGATCAGCCAATCCACCATGTTTTTTCGTGACAGAAAAATAGGATAAGAAGATGGCTCCATGTGCTCTGATTCATCATTTGGAATTCTGATCCAGGAGCACTACCAAAGTGTTTCAAGGGTGGGGTTATCTTGACGTAGGTCTGCCTCTGGCTCTGGCCTAGATGGTTTGTAAGTTAAATGAAGTCTCTATCGTTCGGCTTAAAATAAAAAATCCAATATGAAACTTCATACACCTTAAAGTTCATAGGACGAAAAGAGATTTTTTGAGGACCCTATACTCAACTCATTATGCCTAGCATTGAATGTACTGGTATTCACCTTATCAATAGATCAAATCAATGATGGGATCTGTTTGATACCTAAAGGGGCACCCAAATCCGACCGAACCATTTGTCAGGCTATTGTTCCCTCAAAGTTATGGAGTAAGACATCGATTTCTCAATAATATCAATTTTTTTTGAGTGTATGATGGACTCCCCTGAAAAACATTGGCGCGCGTGTAAACGAGGTGCTCTACCAACTGAGCTATAGCCCTTAGTGCTTGTGATGCGTATTTTATTATGTATATAATTTCTTGTCAAGATGAATATTCTACGATCCAACATCCTAAATTTTTGAGTGGTATTGCTTAGATTGTTATTGCTTATAAGGAATATGATATTTATAATCCATCGATGGGATGGGTTTCATTTGGTTCTCTTTGGGATGAGAAACGACCTACTTAACTCAGTGGTTAGAGTATTGCTTTCATACGGCAGGAGTCATTGGTTCAAATCCAATAGTAGGTAGAACTTATTAGATACCATTGACTCTGGTATCTAATAAGTTTGTTGCCCCACTCTCTTTTATTTTTATTGATTGATATTTCATTTTTGAATTGCGTTGTATCAAAATCGGATTCTGCTTGATTGGATTCTGTCAAGTGAATCCAATCAAAATAGGGTTTAAAAACAGAACTTCTTTTGATTATTCGAACGCACCAACTAGTTATGAAATCGCATTGACAGCCTCTACTCTTGTCCTAGCTCGTCGGAGAGCTAGATTTGCCTCAATTATTTGTCTCTTTCCTTCAGCTTTTCTCAAATTAGCTTCTGCTATTTCAAGAGTTTGCTGAGCTTCTTGTGGATCAATATCACTACCCTTTTCTGCATCATTTACTAAAACAGTGATCCCATTATTGCCTATTCTAGCAAAACCACCCATCAGAGCCATCGTTAACCATTGGTCCTTAAGACGTATTCTCAAAATCCCTATATCTACAGCTGTAGCAACAGGAGCATGATTTGGTAATACGCCAATTTGACCACTATTCGTAGATAAAATGATTTCTTTCACTTCGGAATCCCAAACAATTCGATTAGGGGTCAGTACACAAAGATTTAAGGTCATTTCTTGAAATTGCTCTCCATTTCTAAGTTCATAGCCTTCGCGGTAGCTTCATCGATATTACCTACCAAATAGAAAGCCTGTTCAGGAAGGCCATCTAATTCTCCGGAAAGGATCAATTGAAACCCTCTAATGGTTTCTGCTAGACCAACATATTTTCCTGGAGACCCGGTAAATACTTCGGCTACAAAAAAGGGTTGTGATAAGAAACGCTCAATTTTTCGCGCTCTTGCTACGGTTAAACGATCCTCTTCGGATAATTCGTCCAACCCCAGGATCGCTATAATGTCCTGAAGCTCTTTATAACGTTGTAAAGTTTGCTTAACTCTTTGCGCAGTTTCGTAATGTTCCTCACCAACGATCCGGGGTTGAAGCATGGTTGAAGTTGAATCTAAAGGATCTACTGCTGGATAGATACCTTTGGCAGCTAATCCTCTTGATAGTACGGTAGTAGCATCTAAATGTGCAAATGTCGTAGCAGGAGCAGGATCGGTCAAATCGTCTGCAGGTACATAAACTGCTTGAATAGAAGTGATGGACCCTTCTTTTGTAGAAGTAATTCTTTCTTGTAAAGAGCCCATTTCGGTACTCAGGGTGGGTTGATAACCGACAGCGGAAGGCATTCTACCCAATAAGGCCGATACTTCGGATCCCGCTTGGACGAAACGGAAGATATTGTCGATAAATAGAAGTACGTCTTGTTCATTAACATCTCGGAAATACTCCGCCATCGTTAGGGCAGTCAAACCAACTCTCATACGAGCTCCCGGCGGCTCATTCATCTGGCCGTAAACTAGGGCCACTTTTGATTCTGCAATATTTTCTTCATCAATCACCCCAGATTCTTTCATTTCCATGTAAAGATCATTTCCTTCACGAGTTCGTTCACCCACTCCGCCAAATACGGATACGCCCCCATGGGCTTTGGCAATATTGTTAATCAATTCCATAATGAGTACTGTTTTACCAACCCCGGCTCCCCCAAATAGTCCGATCTTTCCCCCACGACGATAAGGGGCTAAAAGATCTACCACTTTTATTCCTGTTTCAAAAATAGATAATTTTGTATCTAACTGGATAAAGGCAGGCGCAGATCGATGAATAGGAAATGTTGTACGAGTATCTACAGGACCCAAATCATCAACAGGCTCTCCAAGCACGTTGAAAATGCGTCCCAGAGTCGCTCCACCGACCGGAACACTTAGAGGAGCTCCTGTATCAATCACTTCTATTCCTCTCATCAGACCATCTGTAGCACTCATAGCTACAGCTCTAACTCGATTATTTCCTAATAATTGCTGTACCTCACAAGTCACATTAATTGCTTGACCAACAGTATCTCGACCTTTAACTACCAGAGCGTTATAAATATTGGGCATCTTGCCCGGCGGAAAGGCTACATCTAGCACCGGACCGATGATTTGGACGATACGCCCCAGGTTTTTTTTGTCAAGCGTGGAAACCCCAGAACCGGAAGTAGTAGGATTAATTCTCATAATAATAATAAATAATAAAAAAAAAATATGTCGAAATTTGTGAAAATTATCGAATTCAAAGTCCGATAGCACGCCGATCAGTTAATTCAATAAGAAATGGAAGTTAGCACTCGATTTTGTTAGTGCCATCCAATTGAATCCACTTCAATTGTTTACTTATTCAATGAGTGAATTTGCAAGCTCAACCAAGCGATTTTGAAAATTTCAAGTGGATGAGCTCTTGAGAAAGTTTTTCATTTGTCTATTATTATAGACAATCCTATTTATATTATATAAAATATTTTATGGAATTTGAACCTGAACTCTATTTACATTACGATTCATTATTTCTATTTTATTGGCTCTTCTCATTTTTGATTTCAGCATATTGATTTACGCCTATAACTTGTATCTTTTCGTTTTTTTCTACCCCTTCGTTTCATTTTCATAGATGAATTCCGCCTATTTTCATTTCACATCTAGGATTTACATATACAACATATATCACTGTCAAGGGGGAATTTCTTATTAGTTCGGTTAGGTATTTCGATTCCAAAAAAAAGGTCAAAAAGAAAAATGGGGTTGCGCTATACATATGAAAGAGTATACAATAATGATGTGTTTGGTAAATCAAATACCATGGTCTGATAATCAATCTGATTAGTTGATAATATTAGTATTAGTTGGGAAGTTTTTGAAAGATTCCTGTGAATAGTTTCATTAACGCCCAATTCATTGGTGTCGAGTAGACCTTGTTGTTGTCAGAATTCTTAATTCACGAGTTGTAGGGAGGGATTTATGTCACCACAAACAGAGACTAAAACAAGTGTTGGATTCAAAGCGGGTGTTAAAGAGTACAAATTGACTTATTATACTCCTGAATACGAAACCAAAGATACTGATATCTTGGCAGCATTCCGAGTAACTCCTCAACCTGGAGTTCCGCCTGAAGAAGCAGGGGCCGCGGTAGCTGCCGAATCTTCTACTGGTACATGGACAAGCGTGTGGACCGATGGACTTACCAGCCTTGATCGTTACAAAGGGCGATGCTACAACATCGAGCCCGTTCCTGGCGAAACAGATCAATATATCTGTTATGTAGCTTACCCTTTAGACCTTTTTGAAGAAGGTTCTGTTACTAACATGTTTACTTCCATTGTAGGAAATGTATTTGGATTCAAAGCCCTGCGTGCTCTACGTCTGGAAGATCTGCGAATCCCTCCTGCTTATATTAAAACTTTCCAAGGCCCACCTCATGGGATCCAAGTTGAGAGAGATAAATTGAACAAGTATGGTCGTCCCCTGCTGGGATGTACTATTAAACCTAAATTGGGGTTATCTGCTAAAAACTATGGTAGAGCATGTTATGAATGTCTTCGCGGGGGACTTGATTTTACCAAAGATGATGAGAACGTGAACTCCCAACCATTTATGCGTTGGAGAGATCGTTTCTTATTTTGTGCCGAAGCAATTTATAAAGCACAGGCTGAAACAGGTGAAATCAAAGGGCATTACTTGAATGCTACTGCGGGTACATGGGAAGATATGAGCAAAAGAGCTGTATTTGCTAGAGAATTGGGAGTTCCTATCGTAATGCATGACTACTTAACAGGAGGATTCACTGCAAATACTAGCTTGGCTCACTATTGTCGAGATAATGGTCTACTTCTTCACATTCACCGTGCAATGCATGCAGTTATTGATAGACAGAAGAATCATGGTATGCACTTCCGTGTACTAGCTAAAGCGTTACGTCTGTCTGGCGGAGATCATATTCATGCCGGTACCGTAGTAGGTAAACTTGAAGGAGAAAGAGACATCACTTTGGGCTTTGTTGATTTACTGCGTGATGATTATGTTGAAAAAGATCGAAGTCGCGGTATTTATTTCACTCAAGATTGGGTCTCTCTACCAGGTGTTATTCCCGTGGCTTCAGGGGGTATTCACGTTTGGCATATGCCCGCTCTGACCGAGATCTTTGGAGATGATTCCGTACTACAGTTCGGCGGAGGAACTTTAGGGCACCCTTGGGGTAATGCGCCAGGTGCCGCAGCTAACCGAGTATCTCTAGAAGCATGTGTACAAGCTCGTAATGAAGGACGTGATCTTGCTGCCGAGGGTAATGCAATTATTCGTGAGGCTAGCAAATGGAGTCCTGAACTAGCTGCCGCTTGTGAGGTATGGAAAGAGATCAGATTCAATTTTAAAGCAGTGGATACTTTGGATAAGGAAGATACGGATAAGGAAGATAACAAATAATTACTCTCCGTTCTCTTAATTGAATTGCAATTAAACTCGGCCCAATCTTTTACTAAAAGGATTGAGCCGAATACAACGATTTTATTGCATGTATTGATCCAAAGCATCTCTAGATATAGAGGATTTGAAATAGAAAATCGAAGACTCAAATGTTTCTATTGCTATTGTTGTCTTGGATCCCCAATCAAACCTATGGATCCTCGGGATTGGTATATTCTTTAGAGATCCTGTAGTCTCCCTGAATCAAGCGAAGTATCACAAACCTTTCGACCCATCCTGTATATTGTCTTTTTCGTTCCGTGTTGGAATAGAACCTTAATTTATTTCTTCTTATTAGTTAGTTATTAGACGAGATTTTACGAAAAAATTGTTTCTATTTCTAGGAGAGAACAAATATTTCTTTTTTTTTTTCTTCGATGCGAAGGCGAAGACATAGGAAAAACGACTTTTTATCATTCTATTTAATTTAGAATTAAAGGGTATTCCATCATATTCATATATAGTAAAGTCTTATCTCCGGATTCCCACAAAAGAGAATCCCTTTTCACACTTCTTATTAGTAGTGATTGAATTTCTATGTTTAGTCTAATAGGAAATAAGATATTCAAATAAAAAATAAGGAATTGGGGGTCGAATGACTATTCATCTATTGTATGTTTATGCAAATAAAATAGGGAGCAAGAAAACTCTATGAAAAGATGGTGGTTTAATTCGATGGTGTTTAAGAAGGATTTAGAGCACGGGTATGGGATAAAGAGATCAACGGGCAATCTTGGTCCTATTGAAAATACTAGTGAAAGTGAAGATCCGAATAGAAAAGGTAGGACTAAAAACATTCATAGTTTGAGGGGTCGTGACAATTCTAGTTATAGTAATGTCGATCATTTATTTGGCGTCAAAGACATTCGGAATTTCATCTCTGATGATACGTTTTTAGTTAGGGATAGTAATGGAGACGATTATTCTATCTATTTTGATATAGAAAATCAGATTTTTGAGATTGACAACGATCATTCTTTTCTGAGTGAACTAGAAAGTTCTTTTTCTAGTTATCACATTACTAGTTATAGGAATGATGGATCTACGAGTGAAGATTTCTTATACAATCGTTACATGTACGATACTCAATCTAGTTGGAATAATCACATTACTAGTTGCATTGACGGTTATCTTCAGTCTCAAATCTCTATTGATACGTCAATTGTAAGTGATAGTAGTGACAGTTACATTTCTAGGTGCGTTTTTGATAAACGTAGAACTAATAGTGAAAGCGGGGGGTCCAGTATACAAACCCACGAGAAGAGTAGTGATTTAACTCTAGGAGAAAGGTCTAATGATCTCGATGCAACTCAAAACTACAGGCATTTGTGGGTTCAATGCGAAAATTGTTATGGATTAAATTATAAGAAATTTTTGAAATCAAAAATGAATATTTGTGAACAATGTGGATATCATTTGAAAATGAGTAGTTCAGAAAGAATCGAAGTTTCGATCGACCCCAGTACTTGGGATCCTATGGATGAAGACATGGTCTCTCTGGATCCCATTGGATTTCATTCAGAGGAGGAGCCTTATAAAGATCGTATTGATTCTTATCAACGAAAGACAGGATTAACCGAGGCTGTTCAAACAGGCGTAGGTCAACTAAACGGTGTTCCCGTAGCACTTGGGGTTATGGATTTTCAGTTTATGGGGGGTAGTATGGGATCCGTAGTCGGGGAGAAAATCACCCGTTTGATTGAGTACGCTACCAATCAATTTCTACCTCTTATTATAGTGTGCGCTTCGGGGGGGGCGCGCATGCAAGAAGGAAGTTTGAGCTTGATGCAAATGGCTAAAATATCGTCTGCCTTATATGATTATCAATCAAATAAAAAGTTGTTTTATGCCTCAATCCTTACATCTCCTACTACTGGTGGGGTAACAGCCAGTTTTGGTATGTTGGGAGATATCATTATTGCCGAACCCAACTCCTACATTGCATTTGCGGGTAAAAGAGTAATTGAACAAACATTGAATAAAACAGTACCCGAAGGTTCACAAGCAGCTGAATATTTATTCCAGAAGGGCTTATTCGATCTAATCGTACCACGTAATCTTTTAAAAAGCGTTCTGAGTGAGTTATTTAAACTGCACGCCTTCTTTCCTTTGAATTCCAATTCCATCAAGTAGAGCGTACTAAGTTCAATTATTTTATTTGTAGCAAACAAGTAGTTAACTTATCGGAATCAAAGTAAATAAGAATGGAGCTTTCTTTGGTGACCTAAGATCTAATTGTAGAAAGAATCAAAAGGCGGATAACTCTTTTTTTTTTACCTGGATTCCCGATTACTAATTAAGAAGTCTCTATCCACAAGATCAAAGTGTGAGTTCTTCCTTTCGTAAAATTAGGCAAACAAAACGAATTGCGTCTTACGTATATAATGAAATTCAAATATAGAAAAGATAGATATATAGTTTTGTATCTTTCTCCATCTCCCGAAAATCCCATTTTCACTAAAAATCCCGGTTGTGTCGCATTCTAACGAATCTTTCGATAATTTGTAAGAAACTCTGTCTTTATTAACGAAGACAAGAACAAAACACAAAGAAATGAAGGAAAATAATCAAGTTGATTATCATACGTATCTTTCATGTAGAAAGGTGAATAAGCCCATTTATTTAGTTCTACATTCCTTGGATTGATTCTATATACTCACTCAGATATATAGATACTTAATATCTCTAATAAGAATTTTCAAATTGAATTTCTTAAAAATAACTACGAATTCATAATAATCACAATTCTGAATTATAATTAGTATAACTATAAAATATGATATTAAAAAAAAAAACAAAAATAACAAGTACAATTACAATATTGTAAATCGAGGTACCATTTTATGACAACTTTTAATCTTCCCTCTATTTTTGTGCCTTTAGTAGGCCTAGTATTTCCGGCAATTGCAATGGCTTCTTTATTTCTTCATGTTCAAAAAAATAAGATTGTTTAGATTTGAGGGGACTCAACCTCAGCCGTTTTTTTTTGGAAACTGTAGCATAAGGCAAATGTTTATCTCGGGAAAAATATAGTATAACATGTGATTTCCGCCGAACATAAAGGAAAAAGCTCTTATGCCTGCAGAAAATGATCTATGGATAAATGAATTCTAGCTAGTTTCAAATAGATCAGGATCGCTGGATGCCTAAAATGTAAAATTGGTGGATCCATATGTATATTGGGATCATATGAAGGGTGTGTTATTATTTTAGATCTAACCAATTTGATGAATTACTCCTAAAGCTTCACATCAAACTAGTGCTAGTTCACATCAAACTAGTGCTAGTTGATGAGAGTTCCTTCGGAAACAAAGAAAGGAAAGTCAAAATGGGGTATTCTCTCAATTCCAATAAAATACAATCGGATCAAGTATGAGTTGGCGATCAGAACATATATGGCTAGAACTTATAACAGGGTCTCGAAAACTAAGTAATTTTTGCTGGGCCCTTATCGTTTTTTTAGGTTCATTAGGATTCTTATTGGCTGGAACTTCCAGTTATCTTGGTAGAAATTTGATATCTTTTGTTCCGTCTCAGCCAATCATTTTTTTTCCACAAGGGATTGTGATGTCTTTCTACGGGATCGCGGGCCTCTTTATTAGTTCCTATTTATGGTGCACAATCTCCTGGAATGTGGGTAGTGGGTATGATCGATTCGATAGAAAGGAAGGAATAGTGTGTATTTTTCGTTGGGGATTTCCTGGAAAAAATCGTCGCATATTCCTCCGATTCCTTATGAAAGATATTCAATCGGTTAGAATAGAAGTCAAAGAGGGTATTTATGCTCGTCGTGTCCTTTATATAGACATCAGAGGCCGGGGGGTTATTCCGTTGACCCGTACTGATGAGAATTTGACTCCACGAGAAATTGAACAAAAAGCCGCGGAATTGGCCTATTTCTTGCGTGTACCAATTGAAGTCTTTTGAGAAAAAGAACTGGGCTGAAGAACGAATGTTTTCGCAGCAGGAGGGAAATCCTGTTTTTTCTATAACATGACTTAACTGAGGTTTCGTCAGAACGTTCAGTCGAGCCAAAGCCGGCGTATATGGAACAATCATAAAAAAACCTTTTTGTGGTTTTTTATGCGTATCCAAATCCATTCCAAATCCATGCAACTCAATTGAAACAGGTATGAATCACTAGATTCAATTCATCTCATATATCAAACGATTTCGAAAGAAAGAAATTTCTCTTTTTTTTTTAAGTTCAATAGTTGTTGGAAGTGATACTTTAGATGCAGATAAATCCTATCTTGTAAATTATTTCCTTTTTGTCAAAAGACCTCTTTTTATCCTTTCGTTTGTGTTCTTTACTAACCAATAATGGGTTTTCTTAATAATGATAACTGGCCCATTTCTGTCTTGTTTTGTCGCTTATTTTTTTGATCATCATACTATCCTTCTCTCAATTATTCTATTCTTGGTACTATGGGGAATCATTGGAATTTTTTTGAAATATTAGACATTTTGATAGAAAAGGAGTTCCTTCGTCTCAAAATCTCAATAATATTCATTCCTTAAAGTACTTCTTTCGATCAGTCATCGAAAGGAGACGCTTGTTTGGAATTTGATGAATCGAGATATCTGGAAACATTTGATTATTTCTTCATTCGAATTCGAAGTGGAGTCTTAGTCTATTTCTGTATTCTTTTTAGATTCAAACAAAATCACAAATATAATAGGTTTGATACCCTGTCTAGAACTCATGTTTGAAAGAACTATTCGATCACATAGAGTCGACAACCGAAGTGGGTGAATTAAAAATTCACAGGTGAAAAATGGCAAAAAAGAAAGTATTCACTCCTCTTTTGTATCTTGCATCTATAGTATTTTTGCCCTGGTGGATTTCTCTCTCATTTACTAAAAGTATGGAATCTTGGGTTACTAATTGGTCGAATACTGGTCAATCCGAAATTTGTTTGAATGATATTCAAGAAAAAAGTATTCTAGAAAAGTTCATCGAATTAGAGGAGATCCTCTTCTTGGATGAAATGATCAAGGAATACTCGGAGACACATCCACAAAAGCTTCTTATAGAAGTCCACAAAGAAACGATCCAATTAATCAAGATGCACAATGAGGATCGTATCCATACGATTTTGCACTTCTCGACAAATATAATCGCTTTTGTTATTCTAAGCGGTTATTCTCTTTTAGGTAATGAAGAACTTGTTATTCTTAACTCGTGGACTCAGGAATTCCTATATAACTTAAGTGATACAGTAAAAGCTTTTTCGATTCTTTTATTAACCGATTTATGTATCGGATTTCATTCACCCCACGGTTGGGAACTAATGATTGGTTCTGTCTACAAAGATTTTGGATTTGTTCATAATGATCAAATTATATCTGGTCTTGTTTCCACTTTTCCAGTTATTCTGGATACTATTTTTAAATATTGGATTTTCCGTTATTTAAATCGCGTATCTCCGTCACTTGTAGTTATTTATCATTCAATGAATGATTGATAAAAACCAATATTAATCTAATCAATTAGAATGTTTCTTACTTTGTAGTTCTACATAAGCATTAAAAACTTTCTATCCGGGGGATTTTCATCCTATAGTATTCCAGTAAAATGATTCCAGTAAATAGCAGAATCGTGGATAGGGAACTATACTGGCGACCTACCCAATTTATTGTATAAATTTTCGGATCAATGATTAGACCATGCAAACTAGAAATACTTTTTCTTGGATAAAGGAACAAATTACTCGATCTATTTCCGTATCGCTTATTATGTATATCATAACTCGGACATCCATTTCAAGCGCATATCCCATTTTTGCGCAGCAGGGTTATGAAAATCCACGAGAAGCGACTGGGCGTATTGTATGTGCCAATTGTCATTTAGCTAATAAACCCGTGGATATTGAGGTTCCACAAGCAGTACTTCCTGATACTGTATTTGAAGCAGTTGTTCGAATCCCTTATGATAAGCAAGTGAAACAAG
>CM032785.1:67500-72500 GCA_019155195.1 Avicennia marina
GTGAATAGATTGACCTTGAAACAACAACGATTAATTACGATTGCTATAAAACAAGCTCGTATTTTATCTTTGTTACCCTTTCTCAATAACGAGAAACAATTTGAAAGAACCGAGTCGACCGCTAGAACTACTCGTCTTAGAACTAAAAATAAATAGGCTCATTCTTTGTTCACTTGAATCAGAATTCCAATTCGAACTCAAATGCGGATTGGTTTTTTGTTCGACACAAATCCGAGAAGCCAGATTTGATTATCGTGTCTGTCGTAAGAAAAAAAAACGAATAGAAAAAGATTTTTTTTATTGAACGTGTTCATTCATTTTGACGACTTTAGCTTGTTTTCTCATAGTTCGACTCCGCCTTCCCGGAGTTCATTCTCCGGGCAACTCCATTTTAATTATTCCGGTGTATTCTTTCCAATCTACTTCTTTTCTGATTTCGTTGGAAATCATATAAAGACAATTTCTATTTGATATAGCTATTTGGGCCAGTATTTTACGATTAAGAAGCAATTGTTTCTTGTATAGATCATGTATAAATTTACTATAACTATAGGATACTCCCACTTCTCGAATTACTGCGTTTATCCGAGTGATCCACAAACGACGAAAATCTCTCTTTTGCTTATCCCCATCCCGATGAGCCGAAATCAAGGCTCTTATTTTCTGTTGAGTAATAGTTCGAGTCAGTCTTGAATGAGCCCCTCGAAAGCTTGATGCAAATAAACGAATTTTTGTTCTACGTCTCCGAGCTATATATCCGCGTTTAATTCTGGTCATTGAATAAATAAAACTTTGACGAATAACTAATGGATTTCTTTTCTTTCAGTTATTCTTTTGCGCGCCCTGGTCTATTAATAACCAAACGGATTTTTCCAATGTATAAAATACAAATTCCAACGGCTTTGGCTACTATAACCTTCCTGACCACGACTTTTTTCGGTATTTTACTGCGAAATACGAAAAAAAAATCAGAAACTTTCTTTTGCTAGGTGTCAAAAATAGAGTCAATAAAAAAAAAAAGAAATATAAACAAAAGGATAAAGAAATAGTGGGTTCCGTCGTTTCTATGGTTACTTCTTAAACGGTGAGGTCTTCTCTATACACCGGAGCCTTTACTTCATTTAATCAATGTTATTGGTAACTTGTATAGTTCACACTACACTCCTTGACTCTACCCATGAATTATCCAGTAACAAGTCTTGCACAATCAGACCCACCTATACAGTAACGGTATTTAATTATGAAAGTTAGCCGGGGTAGCTGACCCTCGTAGTCCGTTCTTGACCGAGCGAGAACTTCATTTTTTTTTGTTTTTTTTTTTTTGAATTTCAATAAGATTTCCTCCGCTTAATGGATAACCATTTGCTACCAATGGAGAATTGCTTCTCATTTGAAATTCAGGTGATTGGATTTGCACCAATGGAAACCATAAAATTTAGACACAATAGGGGGATCAATTTGCTTATGTTTTAGATAGTGAATGGAATTCCTTCTTTCATTCTATCCTATTTACTGGTACCGATCATTCATACTGGAAAGCGGTTTTCTTGCTTTTTTTATGTCAGCTCATGATCTAAACGAGTCGCACATACACCCTAGTACATGTTCCTCGACGCTGAGGACATCCCCCAAGAGCGGGGGATTTCGTGACATTTCGAATTGGCTGTCTTGTATTTCTAATAAGTTGTTTAATGGTTGGCATGTTGAATCATATACAAAATGGGCTGGTTTGGGTTGATCCTAACCGGATGATTATGAATTTTTTCTATTTAATAGATATAGTAAACTCGGAGATAAAATCTCAAATCACGTATTTGCACAAAATCCATTTTTTTTCATCCAACTGCTACAAGATCAACAATTCCATAAGCTTGGGCTTCTGTTGCTGACATAAAAACGTCTCTTTCCATGTCTTCAGATACAACCCATAATGGTTTGCCCGTCCTTTGTACATAAATCCTTGTGAGGGTTTCGCGTAGTTTCAGCAGTTCTTCCGCTTCCAGGATAAATTCTCCCGTTTGCGCTTCATAAAAAGAACTAGCAGGTTGATGGATCATTACCCTGATGATATGATAGAAGGGTTCTCCATCTGGTATGATGAAAGGAACGGAAAAGAAAGATAAAAAATAATAGGAAAAAGATAGAATTGAACAACCGTACGGGCATCCTCTTTTGTGCATTGCATACGGCTCTACAATCAAATTGACCCTTACTTTCCATTCAAGAAAGCTAAAAATGGAATCTATCAGCCCCAGATGGGTAAATGATCAAATTGCCGCCCTTTCTTTTTTTTGGAGGCGTTAAAAAGTACTATGATGGCTCCGTTGCTTTCTATTTGAAAATGGATTTTTTTGTCTTTGATTCAGCAATCCCAAAGTTTCTTTTTTTAATCCAATCAAAAAAGGAAAAATCTTGTTTTTTTTTCGCACTCTTTTTTGATTTTTTATAATATAGATAAGATATTGTTAAGAGACCTTCGGTGTAAAAACAAAAAGGTTTGTAACGCTGACTGAATTGGCTTCCCGATAGATAAGAGAAAATCGGAAACACCTTTTATTTCATACTATTCTCTCGATACATAATCGAATCTTTTGAAACAAAAAAACAATACAAAAATTTTTCATATCGAATTCGAAGTGCCATGCTATTATTACCATATATTCATATGGCGAAGGCATAGTTTTCTTTTTTCTCTCAAAAAAAACCTCATTGGCGCCAAGCGTGAGGGAATGCTAGACGTTTGGTAATTTCTCCTCCAACCAGGATAAAAGATCCCATTGACGCGGCTAATCCCATGCATATTGTATGGACCTCTGGTCGCACAAACTGCATAGTATCATAAATAGCTACTCCAGGTATTACCCACCCACCGGGAGAGTTTATAAACAAATAGAGATCTTTGGTATCATCCTCAATACTGAGATATACCATAAGACCAATAAGTTGATTCGAGATCTCGCTATCAACTTCTTGGCCTAAAAAAAGTAATCTTTCTCGATAAAGTCGGTTGAGTAGGGTAAAATTGTATTCCTTAGGAACCGTACATGCACCTTTTAATGCATACGGTTCAAAAAAAATTGCGAAAAAAAGAATCAATGTATAGATTCCAGTCCTCTTTCTTTTTTCCTATTCTTTTTCATAGCAGGGTTTTTCGAACTTCTAACGAAAGGGCTTTTCTTATATTTTTCAATAACGACGAATTTTGACTTATCTTCTTTCTTCCTTAGAATAGAAAAAGGTCAATAAACTGATCGAATTCACTTTTCATTGATGTATTATTTCATCGAGATTCAATCCAAATCACGGTAGTATTTTCTTGTTCCTGAATGGGCCTCTTTCATCTTTTTAGGTTTATGCTCTACTCCGGGTAAAGATCCGCCCGATTTGGATTTGCACATATAGGACAAATCTTCTCATCACCCTTTCTTTTTGTTATGACTTTAGAAATAACAAACAGGAATTATTTATGATACACGTAGTAATCATAGATATATTACCAATTGGGTTTTTTCTAAACGGAGCCTGGATACTTCATTTTTTTAGTCCAACCAAAGCCAACCATAATTTATTCTAATTGATAATAGTACTATGAATTCCCCCAAACAATGCATCTAATTGCACTTCACGCTCCAATTTTTTTGGATGATTCAATTTATCTCTCTTGGGCGAAACAGAGGATATCTCGATCGGGGGAGAGAACGGGGAAATCCCATATGACCCAATCTATCTGACAAGTCGCACTATACGTCAACCCAAGCTGCATCTTCCTCTCCAGGACTTCGGAAAGGTACTTTTGGAACACCAATAGGCATGAATTGAAAGAAAAAAGAACTAAATACTCTATTTCACTTTGATGTGGAAACGTAACAATATGTTTTTACTGTCTTTATAATATTATATTGGCTTTATCATATTTATTTTATCCATAGATTAGAAAAATTCAGAAAGAAAGACAAAATAAATAAAAGCAAATTTTTGCGAATAAGTCTTCCTAATGCTAAATAAGGATGGACACATTTACTCATCGAAAATGGTATTAATCTCCCATTGCGTATTGGTACTTATCGAGTATAGAATAAATCTGTTTCTCGTTGGTCCTACGAACAAAATTCTTCCATTATTACGAACAGAATACAATAAAGCTTAACCCTTGTTAGGAAATAATCCACTGAACAAGGGCAGTCCATAGGATAGTCATAGTATTATAGTCTTTTCCAATGCAATAAAGTTACGTAGTGTCTAGTTTTCTTTGATAAAGGGGTATTTTCCATGGGTTTGCCTTGGTATCGTGTTCATACTGTTGTATTGAATGATCCCGGCCGGTTGATTTCCGTTCATATAATGCATACAGCTCTGGTTGCTGGTTGGGCGGGCTCGATGGCTCTGTATGAATTAGCAGTTTTTGATCCTTCTGACCCTGTTCTTGATCCAATGTGGAGACAGGGTATGTTCGTTATACCCTTCATGACTCGTTTAGGAATAACCAATTCATGGGGAGGTTGGAGTATCACAGGAGGGACTGTAACGAATCCGGGGATTTGGAGTTACGAAGGTGTAGCTGGGGCACATATTGTGTTTTCTGGCTTATGCTTTTTGGCAGCTATCTGGCATTGGGTCTATTGGGATCTAGAAATTTTTTGTGATGAACGTACAGGAAAACCTTCTTTGGATTTGCCCAAGATCTTTGGAATTCATTTATTTCTCTCCGGGGTGGCTTGCTTTGGTTTTGGTGCATTTCATGTAACAGGCTTGTACGGTCCTGGAATATGGGTGTCCGATCCTTATGGACTAACGGGAAAAATACAACCTGTAAATCCGGCGTGGGGTGTGGAAGGTTTTGATCCTTTTGTTCCGGGAGGAATAGCTTCTCATCATATTGCAGCAGGTACATTAGGCATATTAGCGGGTCTATTCCACCTTAGCGTTCGACCGCCACAACGTCTATACAAAGGATTGCGCATGGGAAATATCGAAACCGTACTTTCCAGTAGTATCGCGGC
>CM032785.1:77500-82500 GCA_019155195.1 Avicennia marina
TAAAGGTAAGTTTTCTTCTTCCTTTTGTAAAAAGGGAATAAATAAATCAATCAAATTCCGGGAAGCTTCATGAAGTGCTTCTTTCGGAGTTAAACTCCCATTTGTCCATATTTCGAGAAAGAGTATCTCTTGTTTTTGATTCCTATTCCCATACGAATGAATACTATGATTCACATTTCGAATAGGCATAAATACAGCATCTATAGGATAACTTCCATCTTGCAAGTTATGTGGCATTTTTATAAGATAGCCGCGATTTCTCTCGATTTCTAATTCAATACGCAAATTCATTGGTTCCGTCAAGCTAGCTATATGTTGTGTATTGTCAACGATTTCTACATAAGGTGGTAAGATGATATCTTGAGCAGTTACATATCCGGGACTCCTGACACAAATAGACGCGTTACAAGTTCCATATAGATTACTTCTCAATACAATTTCTTTCAAATTTATTAAAATTTCATGGACCGATTCTTGAATACCCATTATAGTAGAATATTCATGAGGGGCGTTCTCAGATTTTACACGTGTGATACATGTTCCTTCTATTTCTCCAAGTAAAGCTCTTCGCATCGCAATGCCTATTGTATCACCTTGGCCTTTCATAAGTGGAGACAGAATGAAGCGCCCATAATAAAGACGTTTACTGTCTGTTCTTGATTCAACACACTTCCACTGTAGTGTCTGAGTAGATACTGTTACTTTCTTTCGAACCATAGTAATATTCTTTTTATTTGTATTTGATTGAATTATTGATTTCTCTTGAATTTTTTTTTCACTGTTCATTTCTACACATGTCTTTTTTTCGGAGGTCTACAGCCATTATGTGGCATAGGGGTTACATCCCGTACAAAAGTTAATAGTATACCACTTCGACGAATAGCTCGTAATGCTGCGTCTCTTCCGAGACCGGGACCTTTTATCATGACTTCTGCTCGTTGCATACCTTGATCCACTACTGTACGAATAGCATTTGCTGCTGCAGTTTGGGCGGCAAAGGGTGTCCCTCTTCTGGTACCCTTGAATCCACAAGTACCGGCCGAGGACCAGGAAACCACTCGACCCCGTACATCCGTAACCGTGACAATGGTATTATTGAAACTTGCTTGAACATGAATAACTCCCTTGGGGATTCTACGTGCACTCTTACGTGAACCAATACGTACATTCCTACGTGAACTGGTTCTCGGTATAGCTTTTGCCATATTGTATCATCTCCTAATAAATATGAGTCAAAAATATATGGATATATCCATTTCATGCCAAAAGAGATTCTTTATTTGTACATTGAACCCTTTAGCAAGTCTGATTATGTTATCCTTGTCTTTGTTTATGTCTCGGGTTGGAACAAATTACTCTAATGCGCCCCCGCCTACGGATTAGTCGACATTTTTCACAAATTTTACGAACGGAAGCTCTTATTTTCATATTTGTCATTCCTTATCTTAATTCTGAATCTACTTCTTGGTAGAAAATAAGTTTCTTGAAATTTTTCATCTCGAATCGTAGTGAATAAAAACCACCTAATCTTTCGAATCCTTGTTTCGGAGTCGATAAATTATACGTCCTCTGGTTGAATCATAACGACTTACTTCAATTTTTACTTTATCTCCTGGGAGTATCCGTATAAAACTACGTCGGATCTTTCCTGAAACATAACCTAGAATCAGATCTTCATTATCTAACCGAACCCGGAACATGCCGTTGGGAAGCGATTCAGTAATTAAACCTTCATGAATCCATTTTTGTTCTTTCATTCCAGGCGAAGCCCCCTTGAAGTATCAACTGACAGAGAAGAAAGGATATTAGACAACTGACCTCCTTTCTTTTTTTGATAAATAGGAAGAGGTTTCGGATCCCATTTGGATATTAAAAGGATTACCATATATAACACAAAATTTCTCCGCCGATTCCTTCTAGTCGAGCCTCTCGGCCTGTCATTATACCTCGAGAAGTAGAAAGAATTATAATTCCCATCCCACCTAAAATTCTAGGAATTCGTTGAGAGTTAGAATAGATTCGTAGACCGGGTCGACTGATCCGTTTTAAATTTAAAAAATTTCTATAGGGCCTTTTCTTATTCCTTCTATGTCGCAGGGTTAAAATCAAAAAATATTTGTTTTTTTCTCGATGTTTTCTGACGTTTTCAATAAAACCTTCTCGGAAAAGCAGTTTAACAATATTTTCGGTACTATTAGTAGATGCTATGCGAACAACTCTTTTTCTATCCGTATCAGCATTTCGTATGGAGGTTATTATCTCAGCAATAGTGTCTCTACCCATGATGAACTAGAATTATTGGTACCTCAAAATTGGATATAATCAACATGTTTTTCTTTTTTATTGGTTTATGAATATGAATTTTTCAAGGTATATACGTAAGACACAATCTACGAATTAATCTAGTTCTTAATCTATTTCTGTCAAATATCCCAAAGGTATCACGATCCCATTTTATAGTACCTCGGGAGCTAATGAAACTATTTTAGTAAAATTGAATTGTCTCAATTCCCGGGGGATTGCACCAAAAATTCGAGTTCCTTTTGGGTTTCCCTCTTGATCAATCACAACTGCAGCATTGTCATCAGATCGTATTATCATACCGCTGTCACGTTTAAGTTCTTTACAGGTACGAACAATTACAGCTCTGACTACTTCTGATTTTTCTAAGAGCATATTTGGCACTGCTTCTTTGATCACAGCAACAATAACGTCACCAATATGAGCATATCGACGATTACTGGTTCCTATGATTCGAATACATATCAATTCTCGAGCCCCGCTGTTATCCGCTACATTTAGATGGGTCTGAGGTTGAATCATATCAATTTTTGAGTCTATTCTTCCAATGCAAAGGATGAAGAAAATAAAAGAGATATTTTTTGTCCAAAAAAAGAAACCTGCGATCTTATTTTATTTCCAAAACTCATTTCTGTCGCTTCCACATTTTTATCCCGAAATAATAAATTGAGTTCGTATAGGCATTTTGGATGCTGCTATTAAAATAGCCTTTCTAGCGATATTTTCGGTTACTCCACCTATTTCATATAGTATTCGACCCGGTTTAACAACAGCTACCCAATATTCGGGGGATCCTTTCCCCGAACCCATACGTGTTTCAGCGGGTCTTACTGTAACTGGTTTGTCTGGAAATATACGGACCCATATTTTTCCACCACGGCGTGCATTTCGTGTCATTGCTCGTCGACCTGCTTCGATTTGTCTAGATGTGATCCAAGCGGGTTCAAGTGCCTGAAGAGCATATTTACCGAAACAAATATGATTACCTCGATAAGATATTCCCTTCATTCTTCCTCTATGTTGTTTACGGAATCTAGTTCTTTTGGGGTTATAGTTGATGGTTGTTTCAGAATTCCATCTCTACTACAGAACTGGACATGAGAGTTTCTTCTCATCCAGCTCCTCACGAATAAAAGGATTCAAAATCGAATTTCAATTAATTTGAATGGATATTATAACATTTTTATAAAAAATGTTATAAATAATCGTTTTTTCTAACGTTCTAATAATTCTTTAGTTTATTTTGTCCTTTATACAAGTTTACCAAGTCAAAAAAAAGTTTTCGCGGGCGAATATTCACTCTTGCAATCTCTATTTCAGTCGTAGCGCTTGTTTGTGACTTCTCCGAATAGATGAATTGGTTTCCGGTTCATTTCGCCATCCCGACTAATGAATCAGTAAGATTTGTTTGTTCAAAAAAATCTTTTGCATTCATAGGTTCCATCGTTCCCACCGCCTCGTACTTAATGGTTAGGCCAGAATTCTACAACGGAGCTCATAATCCAATTTATTCTTGAGGCAACCTTCTTAGTCTTTATTGGCCCGAAGCTCTTGATCTTTTTTTTCTTCTAAAGTATATGATTCATTTACTATTTCACATTATGGATGAATGAATTAGTATTGATGCTTTATTACACTGTCTTTTATGAGATGACTCATAGACCTTACATATTGGAATTCTATATCATAGATATTCTTTTTCTCTCTTTCTCTCATCCTTCCATTTATCCACACCTTTCTTCTGTATTTTGCTTTAAACTTAGAATTCAAGTTTGTTCAAAAAAATTGGAGTTGCTACAAGGATATGACCAATTTATCATATCTTGACCGGTTCTTTAGATCCAGATAATACGAAGTGATGAGTTGGTTTTCATACTGCCGGGCTGGTCTTTTTTTAATCCTAACCCCCCAAAAAACCAACGCGTCACACACTAAGCATAGCAATTATATCACAAGGTCAATCGACTTTTTATTCAACCCTATATAATTAAGAATTCGTTTGATTGGCCAGAAAAAAAAAAATGAACGAGTTTCCCCAATCAATCCATAAAAGGGAAAAACAATTCAAGTTTTCTTAGTCCTCTTCTTTGTCTCTAAAAATCCAAATTTTGATACCTAATACCCCATATATAGTCCGAACTATATAGGAACAATAATCAATTTTAGCTCGAATGGTTTGTAGAGGAACCCCACCCTCTCTGATCCATTCGACGCGCGCGATTTCTTTTCCGTCGATGCGCCCCCCAATTTGTACTTGAATTCCTTTTGTATCCGCTTGTTCAGTTAATTCAATAGCCTTTTTCATTGCTTTTCGAAATGAAACTCTATTCTTTAATTGTCCGGCTATAAATTCTGCAAGAATATTAGGGTTTCCATAAGGTTTTGCAATTCTTGTGATAGCAATGTTAAGTTTTTGGTTCACATAATGAAATTCTTTTTGTAGATTCATCTGTAATTCTTCGATTCTACGCGGTCGACTTTCCATTAATAACTTTGGAAATCCTATAAAGATTATGACCTGGATCAAATCGATTCTTTTTTGAATCTCTATACGGGCAATTCCCTCGGCGCCGGAAGATATTCTCAGATTCTTTTGTACATCATTTCTAATAAAATCTCTTATTTTTTGATCTTCTTGTAAACCCTCAGAATAATTTTTTAGTTGTACAAACCAAAGGGAATGATGACTTTGGGTTGTA
>CM032785.1:110000-125000 GCA_019155195.1 Avicennia marina
TCCAACTTTCGGCGAGATCTAATCAAGGGTTCCATGCGGGCTCAAAGGCGTAAAATAGTAATTTGGGAATTGTTTCAAGCAATTACGCATTCCCCTCTTTTTGGTGACAGATTCAAAGAACCCTCCCCTTTTTCTTTTGGTACCCGCCGGTTGATTAAATTACTTTTTCAAAATTGGGTGGGGAAAGAGGAAGCATTCCAAATTTTAGAATATACAGAAGAACAAAAAGAGAAGAACAAAAGACAGGAGAAAGCGCGAATAGAAATAGCGGAAGCCTGGGATACCATTCCATTTGCGCAAGTAATAAGAGGTTGCATGTTAGTAACTCAATCTATTATTAGAAAATATATTCTATTACCCTCATTCATAATTGCGAAAAATATTGGACGTATATTCCTATTGCAACTTCCTGAATGGTCTGAAGATTTCGAGGAATGGAATAGAGAGATGTATATTAAATGTACCTATAATGGCATTCCATTATCCGAAACAGAATTTCCGAAAAATTGGTTAACAGATGGTATTCAAATAAAAATCTTATTTCCTTTCTGTCTGAAACCTTGGCACAAATCGAAACTACGATCCTCTCAGAAAGATCTAATGACAAAAGAAGAAGAAGAAAATGATTTATTTTGTTTTTTAACAATTTGGGGAATGGAAGCTGAACTCCCTTTTAGTTTTCCCCGACAACGACCGTCCTTCTTTAAACCCATTTTTGAGCAACTCGAAAACCAAATTGGAAAATTAAAAAGGAAGTGTTTTCGAGTTTTAATAGTTTTCAAAAGAAAAACAAAATTACTTCGCAAAGTTTCAAAAGAAACAAAAAAATGGATTATCAAAAGTGTTATTTTGATAAAAAAAAAAATAAAAGAACTCTCAAATCCAATTCTATTATTTCGATTAAGAGAAGTAGAAGTATATCAATCCAGTGAAATTAAAGAAGAAAAGGATTCCATAATCAACAATCAAATCATTCACGAATCATTTAGTCAAATTGCATTTCCGGGTTGGACAAATTCTTCATTGACAGAAAAGAAAATCAAGAATCTGACTGATCGAACAAGTACACTTCGAAATCAAATCGAAAGAATCACAAAAGAAAAAATAAAAGTCACTTCAATAATGAATAATCTTAGTTCTGACAAAACAAGTTATAGTGCTAAAAAATTCAAAAAGTGGCAAATATTCAAAAGAAGAAATGTTCGATTAATCTGGAAATTACCCCTTTTTTTAAACTTTTTCATTGAACGAATATACACAGATCTATTTTTATCTATCATTAATGTTTCCAGAATGAATACAGAATTTTTTCTTGAATCAACAAAAAAAATGATTGATAAATCCATTTACAATAATGACAGAAAACAAGGAGGAATTAATAAAACAAAGAAAAATCCAATTCTGTTTATTTCGACTATAAAAAAGTCACTTGATAATATTAGTAAACGAAATTCACATTTTTTTTATGACTTATCTTACATGTCACAAGCATATGTATTTTACATATTTTCACAACTCCCAGTTAGTAACTCGTATAAATTAAGATCTGTTCTTCAATATCAAGGAGTCCCCTTTTTTCTTAAGCCTGAAATAAAGGATTCTTTTGAAACACAAGGAATGGTTCATTCGAAATTGGGGGATAAGAAACTTCCGAGTTATGAAAGAAATCAATGGAAAAACTGGTTAAGAGAACATTCCCAATACGATTTATCTCAGATCAAATGGTCTAGATTAATACCAGAAAAATGGCGAAATGCAGTTCATCAGCGTCGTATAGCTAAAAAGGAAAATGTAAGCAGACGGTATTTATATGAAAAAAACCAATTAATTAATTCCAAAAAACAAAAAGAATTTGAATTAGATTCATTATTTAATGAAAAAGAGAATTTTCAAAAATACTATAGATATGATCTTTTATCACCTAAATTTCTTAATTATGAAAATAAAACGGAATGCTTTTGTTATGGATCTCCGTTTCAAGGAACTAAGAACCAAAAGATTTCTTATAATACACCTAAAGAAACCTTCTTTGAAATGCTGGGGAACATCCCTATTAATAATTATCTAGGAAAGGTCAATATTCTATATATGGAAAAAACAGTTGACAGAAAATATTTTGATTGGAAAATTCTCAATTATTATCTTAGAAAAAAAGTCGATATTGAGGCCTGGATGGCGATCGATACAAATAGGAATCAAAATACGCAAATTCGTACTAATAATTCTCAAATAATTCATAAAAAAGATCTTTTTTATCTTATGATTTCAGAAATCAATTCACCAAACTCCCCGAAGGGATTTTTTGATTGGATGGGAATGAATGAAAAAATGCTAAGGTGTCCCATATCGAATCTGGAACTTTGGTTCTTCCCAGAATTTGTGTCACTTTATAATGCATATAAAACGAAACCTTGGTTTATACCAAGCAAACTACTTCTAAATTTGAATAAAAATGAAAATAGTAGTGAAAATCAAAAAATCAACGAAAAGGGAAGTTTTTTAATAGCATCGAATAAAAAGCATCGAAATCAAGAAGAAAAAGAACCTACAAGCCGAGGAGATCTTGGATCCGTTCTCTCACAACAAAAAGATATTGACGAAACTGATGCAAGATCAGACATGAAAAAGGGGAAAAAGAAAAAACAATACAAAAGCAAGACGGAAGCAGAACTCGATTTATTCCTGAAACGCTATTTGCTTTTTCAATTGAGATGGGACGATACTTTGAATCAAAGAATGGTCATCAATAATATCAAGGTATATTGTCTCCTGCTTAGGATGATAGATCCGAGAAAAATTACTATATCCTTGATTCAAAAGAAAGAAATGAGTTTGGATATAATGCTGATTCAGAAGAATTTAACTCTTACAGAATTGATGAAAAAAGGAGTATTGATTATAGAACCCATTCGTGCGCCTGGAAAAAAAGATGGACAATTTATTATGTATCAAACCATAGGTATTTCGTTGATTCATAAGAATAAGCACCAAACTAATCAAAAATACCAAGAGCAAGGATATGTTTCTAAAGATAACTTTGACGAAACTATTTCACCACATCAAAGAATAATTGAAAATAGAGACAAAAATCATTTTTATTTGCTTGTTCCTGAAACTATTTTATCGTTTAGACGTCGTAGAAAATTGCGAATTCTAATTTATTTCATTTCAAAGACTAGGAATGATGTAGATAGAAGTCCAGTATTTTGCAACGAAAAGAGCGTAAAAAACATCAGCCAAGTTTCACAAGATAATAACCATCTTGATAGAGAGAAAAATCAATTAATGAAATTTAAGCTCTTTCTTTGGCCTAATTATCGATTAGAAGATTTAGCTTGTATGAATCGTTATTGGATTGATACCAATAATGGCAGTCGTTTCAGTATGTTAAGGATACAGATGTATCCATGATTGAAAATTCATGAATAATACACTTTTTATAGATATCCTATACCCTATATATAATATAGGGTATATGAAAGCAAACAAATACACAGATCACCCGTCTCCCATTTTATCCTAGGATAAAATATGAAATGAATAATATCTCAATTAGCTCTCAAAATGAATCAACAGAACCTTCTTCATTTTAGGTCTGAATTTTTCGATGTGAAAATGTATCAATTCTTTTCTATTCCTATCTAAATCCAATTTCAAATTGGATTGGTTGATTTAAATTCAGAAAATTAGGAGTTTATAAAGAAATTCGGATTAGATTATTGTATATACCACATTCAAATTAATGACATTATTATTACTGATCGGTAAAATCCATATCTGTAAAAAGGAAAGGGGGCATTTTTTTTTATGATAAAAAATTCATTCATTTCGATTATTTCTCAAAAAGAAAACAAAGAAAACAGAGGGTCTGTTGAATTTCAAGTATTCAGTTTCACCACTAAGATAAACAAACTCACTTCACATTTGGAATTGCACAAAAAAGACTCTTCATCTCAGAGAAGTTTGCGAAAAATTTTGGGAAAACGTCAACGACTGCTAGTCTATTTGTCAAAAAAAAATGGAGGACGCTATAAAGAATTAATTGGTGAGTTGGATATTCGAGATAGAAAAACTCCTTAATCTAAAGCGTAATACCATTTGAGCTTAGTCGGTTAATTTTTGATGAACTTCTTTTTAATTTCAGCAATGCATGGAAGAATGACTCGGGAAAAACCTTATGATTGCACCAACTACAAGAAAGGACCTCATGATAGTCAATATGGGCCCTCACCACCCATCGATGCATGGTGTTCTTCGACTGATCGTTACTCTCGATGGTGAAGATGTTATTGACTGTGAACCAATATTGGGTTATTTACATAGAGGGATGGAGAAAATTGCAGAAAATCGAACAATTATACAATATTTGCCTTATGTAACACGTTGGGATTATTTAGCTACTATGTTCACAGAAGCAATAACCATAAATGGACCCGAACAGCTGGGCAACATTCAAGTACCAAAAAGGGCTAGCTATATCAGAGCTATTATGTTGGAGTTGAGTCGTATTGCTTCCCATTTGTTATGGCTTGGTCCCTTTATGGCAGATATTGGGGCACAGACCCCTTTCTTCTATATTTTTCGAGAACGAGAATTGATATATGATCTATTCGAAGCTGCTACCGGGATGCGCATGATGCATAATTATTTTCGTATCGGAGGAGTCGCTGCTGATCTACCTCATGGTTGGATAGATAAATGTTTGGATTTTTGCGATTATTTTTTAACCGTGGTTGCTGAATATCAAAAGCTTATTACACGGAATCCCATTTTTTTAGAACGAGTTGAAGGCATAGGCATTATTGGTGCAGAAGAAGCACTAAATTGGGGTTTATCGGGGCCGATGCTACGAGCTTCCGGAATACAATGGGATCTTCGTAAAGTTGATCGTTATGAATGTTACGACGAATTTGATTGGGAAATTCAATGGCAAAAAGAAGGGGATTCATTAGCTCGGTATTTAGTACGAGTCGGTGAAATGACAGAATCCATAAAAATTATCCAACAGGCTCTGGAAGGAATTCCAGGGGGACCATATGAAAATTTAGAAATCCGACGCTTTGATAGACTAAAAGATCCTGAATGGAATGATTTTGAATATCGATTTATTAGTAAAAAACCTTCTCCAACTTTTGAATTGTCCAAACAAGAACTTTATGTAAGAGTCGAAGCACCAAAAGGAGAATTGGGAATTTTTCTGATAGGAGATCGGAGTGTTTTTCCTTGGAGATGGAAAATTCGACCACCGGGTTTTATCAACTTGCAAATTCTTCCTCAGTTAGTTCAAAGAATGAAATTGGCTGATATTATGACGATACTGGGTAGCATAGATATCATTATGGGAGAAGTTGATCGTTGAAATGATAATTGATACAACAGAAATACAAGCGATCCATCCTTTTTTCAGATTGGAATCCTTAAAAGAGGTCTATGGGATCATATGGATGCTTGTCCCTATTTTCACTCTTGTATTAGGAATCACACTAGGTGTACTAGTAATTGTTTGGTTAGAAAGAGAAATATCTGCAGGGATACAACAACGTATTGGACCCGAATACGCCGGACCTTTGGGAATTCTTCAAGCTCTAGCAGATGGTACAAAACTACTTTTCAAGGAGAATCTTCTTCCATCTAGAGGAGATACTCGTTTATTCAGTATGGGGCCAGCCATAGCAGTAATATCCATTTTACTAAGTTATTCAGTAATTCCTTTTAGCTATCGCTGTATTCTATCCGATCTTAGTATCGGTGTTTTTTTATGGATCGCCGTTTCAAGTCTTGCTCCCGTTGGACTTCTGATGTCGGGATACGGATCAAATAATAAATATTCTTTTTTAGGTGGATTAAGGGCTGCTGCTCAATCAATTAGTTATGAAATACCATTAACTCTATGTGTATTATCAATATCTCTACGTGTGATTCGGTGAGACATACAATTTCCCCTATTTCCTTTCTTTCTAGTAAGAAAGTTAACTGAGTTGAATATCCATTTTTTTTATTCATCATTGGGGTGGAGAAACTAAACCAGATAGTTATATGAGTGAAATAAAACGGCTTACAAATTTGCTGTTAAAGGAATTCAATCTCATTTCCTATGTACAAGAATTAAGCGAAAGCAAACATAAGCAGCCGAGACTGTTTACCCCAAGATTAGTTGATTAGGCATCATGGCTTGAAGCGGGTTCAAAAGATCAACCATATAGGGTTTTTACTAGCTATTACCATAGATGTATTACCTGAATGAGAAATTCAAAAAATGAGTGGATGGTTAGGAAGACCAAGATACACAAAGGATTAGTAATAGAGATTCTGTAAATTATCCAACAGGATATTTCCTTATAGAAAAATAATTCGAATTGGGGCTTAAGGTTAGTAGAAATGATTAAGAAGTACTCCCTGAGAGTTCGATCCAGAGTATGTTCCTATCCACCGATTAAGTAAATAACTATCAAGAACGAAGTAATCTTTTACTTTTGGTTTGGGTAATGTCCCTTTTTCTGAGAAAGGAGAATAGGAACGAAATAAAATCGAAGAACTAGAATTGCAAAAAGAGATCTTTTTTTTATTCAAGGATAAGGTTATTAATCAACAAAGAAAAATGAAAATTCTTAAAAGATGAGATCAATTCAGAAGCACTTTTTTATTATAAATCTAGCAGACAGAATTCCATTGGTCTAGTTCTAGGCTTTAGGATAAGAGTTTGACTCTCTATCGATCCTACAAACACATCAATATAAATAATGTTGAAAGGTCCTTAGATTAATTTGTGATCTATGAGGAGCCGTATGAGGTGAAAATCTCATGTACGGTTCTGTAATAGCGACGGAAACAGTGATGTTATCATCGACTATGATTATCTAACAGTTCAAGTACAGTTGATATAGTTGAAGCGCAGTCAAAATATGGTTTTTGGGGATGGAATTTATGGCGTCAACCTATAGGGTTTATCATTTTTCTAATTTCTTCTCTAGCCGAGTGTGAGAGATTACCTTTTGATTTACCAGAAGCAGAAGAAGAATTAGTAGCAGGTTATCAGACCGAATATTCAGGTATCAAATTCGGTTTATTTTACGTTGCTTCTTATCTAAATCTACTTGTTTCTTCATTATTTGTAACAGTTCTTTACTTGGGCGGTTGGAATCTTTCTATTCCATACATATTCGTTACTGAGCTTTTTGACATAAATAAAAGAAGTCAAGTTTTTGGAACAATAATCAGTATCTTTATTACATTAGCTAAAACATATTTGTTCTTGTTCATTTCTATTGCAACAAGATGGACTTTACCAAGACTGAGAATGGACCAACTATTAAATCTTGGATGGAAATTTCTTTTACCTATTTCTTTAGGTAATCTATTATTAACAACTTCGTCCCAACTTCTTTCACTGTAAAGGAATAGAATAGTCTATTTTCACAACTTGTCTTAAACAAGAGAAAGAAACAAGTCAAATTATTTATAGATATTCAGATATGTTCCCTATGCTAACTCAGTTCTTGAATTCTGGTCAACAAACAATCCGAGCTGCCAGGTATATTGGTCAAGGTTTCATGATTACCCTGTCCCACGCGAATCGTTTACCTGTAACTATTCAATACCCCTACGAAAAATTGATCACATCCGAACGTTTCCGAGGCCGAATCCACTTTGAATTTGATAAATGCATTGCTTGTGAAGTATGTGTTCGTGTATGTCCTATAGACCTACCCGTTGTAGATTGGAAATTGGAAACTAATATTCGAAAGAAACGATTACTTAATTACAGTATTGATTTTGGAATCTGTATCTTTTGCGGTAATTGCGTTGAGTATTGTCCAACAAATTGTTTATCAATGACTGAAGAATATGAACTCTCTACTTATGATCGTCACGAATTGAATTATAATCAAATTGCTTTAGGTCGGTTACCGGTGTCAATAATTGACGATTACACAATTCGAACAATTTCTTCGAATTCACCTCAAATAAAAAGTGTATAAAACTCTTGATTCAAAAAACATTTACAAATTCAGAATAAAACTAGCTTTTGGATCTAAAGGAATGCGGTTTTCACTTGGTCAATATAAAAGAAGGGTTGGTTGGCGAAAATCGTGGCTTCGTTTTGATTGCAAATCGATTCCTATTCGAATAATGATTTCAAAATGGATAGTTTCAACCGAGAATAGGAGTAGCCCAATAACTGTATCTACATCAATCCGCATCACCTCCATTTCAATTTCATTCAATTAAGAATTATCCCATTTTTTAGGATACCTTCTTTTTTCCTGATCGGGTCAACAAAGACATGAAACTTTTCGATTTTTTTCTATAAAATCAAATGGATTTACCCGGACCAATACATGATTTTCTTTTAGTCTTTCTGGGATTGGGTCTTATATTAGGAAGTCTGGCAGTAGTATTATTTCCAAATCCAATTTATTCGGCCTTTTCGTTGGGATTGGTTCTTTTTTGTATATCCCTATTCTATATTCTATCGAACTCTTATTTTGTAGCTGCTGCCCAGCTCCTTATTTATGTGGGAGCTATAAACGTTTTAATCATTTTTGCTGTGATGTTCATGAACGGTTCAGAATATTACAAAAATTTTCATCTTTGGACCGTTGGGGATGGAGTTACTTCAATGGTTTGTACAAGTCTTTTTATTTCACTAATTACTACTATTCTAGATACGTCCTGGTATGGAATCCTTTGGACCACAAAATCAAATCAGATTCTAGAACAAGATTTGATAAGTAATAGTCAACAAATTGGAATTCATTTATCAACAGATTTTTTTCTTCCATTTGAACTCATTTCAATAATTCTTTTAGTCGCTTTAATAGGTGCAATTGCTATAGCCCGTCAATAATAAACGAGTAATCAAAATAGAATTAACGGAAAAGGAATGTTATAATCTGTTAATTTGAATTCCTGTGTAAAATAGAAATAGAATAGAAAGGTTTTCATTTTATATCGATCGATTACCAATCTATTCTCTTGTTTTGTTCCATACTTGTTAGAATCGAATCGATTGAATTATTGTTCAGATTGAAATGAATCAAGATTGATAAGGAGTTGGTTAATGATGCTCGAACATATACTTGTTTTGAGTGCCTATTTATTTTCTATTGGTGTCTATGGATTGATCACAAGTCGAAATATGGTTAGGGCCCTTATGTGTCTTGAACTTATATTAAATTCAGTTAATATCAATTTTGTAACATTTTCTGATATTTTTGATAATCGTCAATTAAGAGGAGACATTTTCTCAATTTTTATTATAGCTATTGCAGCCGCTGAAGCAGCCATTGGGCCGGCTATTGTTTCATCAATTTATCGTAACCGAAAATCAACTCGTATTAACCAATCAAATTTGTTGAATAAATAATATGAATCATATAAATGGAAATTTGAATATCCCTAAATTAATTCAAATTTGTGGGTTTGATATGGGTAAGGTATGCTCGTGGTTGCAATAATAGATCAAAGTATTTTTGCCCTGGCTCATAAACCAATTCGGAAGTAGATTGATTCGGATCACTCATTGATTCGGCTGGTATCTAACTTTTGGATTCATTTATAAGTTAGTTTACAAAACCGAAACTTTATGACGTTCAAAAATGTATAGATCCAATGTCACATTCAGTAAAGATTTATGATACATGTATAGGATGTACTCAATGTGTCCGAGCGTGCCCTACTGATGTATTAGAAATGATACCTTGGGACGGATGTAAAGCTAAACAAATCGCTTCTGCTCCAAGGACCGAGGACTGTGTTGGTTGTAAGAGATGTGAATCCGCCTGTCCAACGGATTTCTTGAGTGTTCGAGTTTATTTATGGCATGAAACAACTCGCAGTATGGGTCTAGCTTATTGATACATTCCATAAGAATCCATTTTCCTTTTTTGTTTTTTACCGACCGTGCTCAAAATATTTGAATTTGAGCACGGGTTTTTCTGGCCCAAATGTATCTTGTCTTTACCACGAATCATTTTCCTTGCTTAACAATAATTGTGGTTTTGCCAATATTTTTTGGTTCCTTAATTTTCTTTCTTCCACATAGAGGAAATAGAGCAATACGTTGGTATACTATATGTATTTCTATACTAGAACTTCTTCTAACAACTTATACATTCTGTTATCATTTCCAATCGGATGATCCATTAATCCAACTAGTGGAGGATTATAAATGGATCCATTTTTTGGATTTCCATTGGAGATTAGGAATAGATGGACTCTCTATAGGACCCATTTTACTGACGGGATTCCTCACCACTTTAGCGACTTTAGCGGCTTGGCCAGTTACTCGAAATTCGCGATTATTTCATTTCCTGATGTTAGTAATGTACAGTGGGCAAATAGGCTTATTTTCTTCTCGAGACCTTTTACTTTTTTTTCTCATGTGGGAGTTAGAATTAATTCCCGTTTATCTACTTGTATCCATGTGGGGAGGAAAAAAACGTCTATACTCGGCTACAAAATTTATTTTGTACACGGCGGGGGGTTCTGTTTTTCTTTTAATGGGAGTTCTGGGTATCGGTTTATATGGTTCTACTGAACCAACATTAAATTTGGAAATATTAGCCAACCAGGCCTACCCTGCAGCCTTGGAAATATTATTATATGTTGGATTTTTTCTTTCTTTTGCTGTCAAATTGCCAATCATAACCCTACATACATGGTTACCAGATACCCATGGAGAAGCACATTATAGTACTTGTATGCTTCTAGCCGGAATCTTATTAAAAATGGGGGCGTATGGATTAGTTCGGATCAATATGGAATTATTCCCCCACGCTCATTCTATATTTTCTCCTTGGTTGATGATAGTAGGCGCAATACAAATAATCTATGCAGCTTCAACATCTTTCGGTCAACGGAATTTAAAAAAAAGAATAGCCTATTCCTCTGTATCTCATATGGGTTTCATAATTATAGGAATTGGTTCTATCACCGATATGGGACTGAATGGGGCCCTTTTACAAATAATCTCTCATGGATTTATAGGTGCTGCACTTTTTTTCTTGGCCGGAACGGCTTATGATAGAATACGTCTTGTTTATCTTGACGAAATGGGTGGAATAGCTATCCCAATGCCAAAAATATTTACGATGTTCAGTAGCTTTTCGATGGCTTCCCTTGCATTACCAGGTATGAGTGGTTTTATTGCCGAATTAATAGTCTTTTTTGGACTAATTACTAGTCCAAAATATCTTTTAATGACAAAACTCCTAATTACTTTTGTAATGGCAATTGGAATGCTATTAACTCCTATTTATTTATTATCTATGTTACGCCAGATGTTCTATGGATACAAGATATTTAATGTTCCAAACTCGTATTTTTTTGATTCTGGACCACGAGAGTTATTTCTTTCGATCTCTATTTTTTTACCCGTACTAGGTATTGGTATGTATCCCGATTTCGTTCTTTCATTATCAGTTGAAAAGGTTGAAGTTATTCTATCTAATTCTTTTTATAGGTAGTTTTTATGAATAAAAAAAGACAAATAAACAAAATCTTATTAAAAAAAGTTCGTTGTACAATGACAAAAAAAGGTTTTTTCTTCTGCTCTTGCGTTAAGTAAAAAAAATGCAATTTGAACTGGTGATAGCCCCGTGAATCAAATATTTGATTCACGGGGCTATCACCAGTTCACACAAAGTTTTTTTATCTGATATGCGCTGTAAACTTTTCTATTCTTATTTGATTTGTAAGAACCACTTCAATTAGATGTTAATTTAAACGAACCATAACTATGTAGTCCTATTCCTAATAGATTGACCCCAAAATAACATATCCAAATTATAAGAAAGCCAATAGACGCTACAATTGCTGAATTTGTAGCCTTAAATTTGATATTTGTTCGAGTATGTAAATAACTCGCGAATATAATCCAAGTAATAAAAGCCCAAGTTTCTTTTGGATCCCAACTCCAATAAGATCCCCACGCTTCGTTAGCCCATACTGCTCCAGAAAGAATTCCTGTGGTTAAAAAGATAAATCCTAGACTAATAACCCGATAACTCCAATAATCCAATTGTTGAATCAATTGGGACCTATAATAATTTTTTGGAGAAAAAAAAGAACTATTTTGTAAAACATTTTTTCGTTCATTCATGTATTCCATTTCACCAACGAAAAAGGACTCATTTAAATTTAGTAAATGATTACTCGCAGAAAAAAACGTTCTTTTTTTTCTAACTGTAATGACTAGAAGTGATACTGATAATAATGATCCACATAAAAGGGCCGCATAGCCTAATAGCATCATGCTTACGTGCATTATTAGCCATTCGGATTGAAGAGCGGGTACTAATATTGTGGAGTCGTGTATTTCAGTTAAAAGACCTGAAGTAGCAAAACCCTGGGTCAAAATAGCACTTGGGCCAATTATTGTGCTTAGAATATTTTGATTTTTTTTGAAATATGGAACTATATGAATAAAGGAAAAACTCCATGAAAGAAAGATTAACGATTCATATAAATCACTTAGGGGGAAATGTCCCGAATAAATCCAACGAGTTATTAATAATCCTGTTATACAGAAAAAAGTCATTATTATGCCCTTTTCGGATGAATCATATAGTTTTATGATTTCATCGACTAAAAAGGTTATCAAATAAATTGTAATTACAATTGAAACGATCGAAAAAGAAATATGAGTGAATATATGCTCTAAGGTTGAAAATATCATAATGAAAATATCATAAAAAGAAAAAAATCCCTTAATTATAAAATTAGAAATTGAATTCATTATTCATTATAGGATCTAGTTACTTTGTTTTATGAGATGACATGCCGCCACTCGGACTCGAACCGAGATGCTTTAGCACTGCTTCCTAAGAGCAGCGTGTCTACCAATTTCACCATAGCGGCTTGTCTTGAATTCATAATAGCCTATGAATAAACAATCGTCTAGATTTAAGAATTCAATTGGGCGCAATATTTTTTGAAAAGGAATGAAAAATTCCCTCAAATAGCTGAAGGTTCATTATTTTACTGTCAGATCTTAGTTTTATTGTGTATTTTATACTCTCCTCGAATTGAACTCTTGTAAAACTAGATAGTCCTACTATGAATTAAGGGCTAGAACCCCCCCCCAAAAAAAACCATTTTTGATCATTCAAAATTGACACATATTTAGAATATCTTCACTAAGTGTTTTTGCCTAGATTGAAGGCGATAGATTGAAGGCGATAGATATATGGGGTCTATATAGGAATTCAGAGAAAATTCAAAAGTAAGAAAATTGCACAAAACAATTTAGAATGTTAATCCATTAGTTTCAATGATTTTCTTAACGAAAAAATTTCTATTCGCCTTTCTATATTCTATAGAAAAAGTGGGTCCATAGAAAAAAAGGGGGGGCGCTATATTACTGTACCAAATAGGTGGATGAAGAAAATAATACTCCCAACCTTAAAATAGACTAAAAATTTGTGTAAAAATGTACTCAAAAATTGTGTATCTTGTGCTTTTGTGTCAGCAAAAATAAAGTATTCTTTTTTATTGAATTCGGTAAGGTAAACAGAGGAATTCTTATTCTACATATTCTAAGAATGTACCAAATTCTATTTCCTCTTGATTAACTCAAGAGGGAATAGAAGGCGGGAATTTGAGTTTCGAACTAAACTGAGTCAATTTTTGTTTGAATCAAGCCGATTGAAATTTTTTCAACGTGTTATATTTTATTACGTATTTTATTTGTTTGTCGCACAAAAACTTTTTGAATTCCCGGTAGAAAGAGATTTCCCTAAGCAAAAGGCTTTTAACGCTGCCCAATACCCCTTCCTTTTCCAAAAATTTTTATGAATACGCTTTTTTGATGCGGAAGTACGTTTTTTTGGAACTGCCATATAAAAATGAATAGATTGCTCGTCGGTATAGCTGGATGTGAAAGACATCTATTGTTCAAAATAAATCTGCGCTTTTCTAATTTATTATGTATTTCTTTTCTAGATAATATTATTTTCTAAAAAAAATCTAAAAGAATAGATAAGATGAGTGAAAGATATGGGAAAATCGCAAAAAATATTACTAAAAAAAAAGATTCTTTTTTTTTAGTAACTTGTCAAACTCAGGAGAAATATGCCTAATTTGAATTTGAAAATGAAAAGGTGACTAGTAATTAATCTCTTTCTTTCATATGATTTGACCAATTGGAACTTCTTGATTTGAATATTTGAAGTTTATCAAAAACTCAGAAAGAATAAGTATAAACTAAAAAGAAGTTAAAATTAAAAAATTCTATTTAAGTTGGGTTAACTTAGTGCATATCTTCATCTTTTTATCGACTCCTTTCAAAAGAGGTAAGGTCCGGTAAATTGAAAACAATTAATATTCATTCAAAATAAAAACCCGTTTTTATGGAACAGACATATCAATATGCGTGGATCATACCTTTCGTTCCACTTCCAGTTCCGATATTACTAGGAGTGGGGCTTCTTCTTTTTCCGACAGCAACCAAAACCCTTCGTCGTCTATGGGCTTTTCCGACCATTTTATTGTTAAGTATAGTCATGATTTTTTCAATTAATCTGTCTATTGAGCAAATAAATAGTAGTTCCATCTATCAATATGTATGGTCTTGGACGCTCGATAATAATTTTTCTTTAGAATTCGGCTACTTGATTGATCCACTTACTTCTATTATGTCAATGTTAATCACTACTGTTGGAATTATGGTTCTTATTTATAGTGATAATTATATGGCTCACGATCAAGGATACTTGAGATTTTTTGCTTATATGAGTTTTTTCAGTACTTCTATGTTGGGATTAGTTACTAGTTCGAATTTGATACAAATTTATCTTTTTTGGGAATTGGTTGGAATGTGTTCCTATCTATTAATAGGTTTTTGGTTCACACGACCTCCTGCAGCAAATGCTTGTCAAAAAGCGTTTGTAACTAATCGTGTAGGGGATTTTGGTTTATTATTAGGAATTTTAGGCTTTTTTTTCATAACAGGTAGTTTTGAATTTCGGGATTTATTCGAAATATTCAATAACTTAGTTT